>APFE031065212.1:4911-53464 GCA_000404065.3 Pinus taeda
ACAAATAATGGAAAATGAAGAAAATAGAGGCCTTATTCATAAAAAGGCTTCTGAAGACGAGTTGGTAACCTTTTGTCAGCTGAGTTTTGGAGCTATGTCATTATTCTCTCTCTCTCTCTCTCACTCTTGGACACTTACAGTTTTCTTGGAGAATTTTGGAATTGGAGCAAGAAAGGCAAAGAAGGCAAGAGAAAGCAAAGATCAAGTAGGGAAAGGCAGTATCAAGCAACCACAACAAGATTATTTGCAGGTATCGATTTGCATGGGCATTTCCCTTAATACATTTGGCATGCATGGTATTACATGTGGTTATATTTTGTAATGGCATGGGTTTTTCCAGGTGTAACAGTGTTTTTAGCCTAGCCTTGTCATTTCTGGATAGCCATGGTCTAATGGGGTTCTCATGTTTTGGTTATGCTAGATTGTCAGATGGATTCGAAGCTAAGTGGGGTGGATCTCCGAATGATAGAGCATATGGCTTAGTGGTCCGTTAATTGAACTATGGATAATGGTAAAGCCACTGACCTAGTGACCCCTGAGCCAGACTATGGGTTGCGGTAAAGCTAGGATTCTGTTGCCTCAGTGGGCCTAGGAATCCTTGCCAGTGAATGAAGGGATATACGGTAAAGCTAAGAGCTAGATTTCTCGCCATTGGGCCTAGTAATCCTAGGTTTTGGATAAGCGGCATAGCCTGGAGAGTGGGTATTGGTTTAGGGCCTAGTGATCCGAGTTTGGATTGCGGTAAAGCCTTAGAGACTAGGAGACATGAAAATTGCTCACGGTGTAGGTGGAGAAATCTGGTGGAATCCATTCTTGTTTGGCCTAGTGATTAGGTGGAGATCATAGTAAATCCTTTTATGATGTTTTCATTGTGTTGGCCTAGTGATCCAGGATGGATTACGGTAAAGCAGGGTTTCTATTGATGAGGGTGAGGTAGTTTAGCCTCGGTATGCCTTGGTTGGTTCTTTTGGTTTGGGGGCGAATGACTGAAGAGAGATTTGGCTCAGCCATTCTATGGTTAGCTCGAACGTGGAAGTTCCATCTCGGGTTTGGTTTTTGCATCATTAACGAAAGGTTATTTCTCCTTGTATTTCTATGAGCATTTTGATGGATTATATGTGGTCTGTATGGTTGTACTTCCATGAGTATTTCTATTGTTATTATGCTAGTTATATGTGCATTTTATGACAACAACTATGTATGACTCTCAACATTTTTTTTCTTCTAAATGAATGGATAATGTATGTATGGCCTAATAGATGGTAATTCAACAAATGACACGAGCAAGCAATGGTTCTTAGTGATTCTCGGATAAGTAAAAGATTCCTATGTTTAATTATGTTGGTTACGCCTGTAGATCACATGCTTGTGACATGTTTGACGAAACTCCTATCATGGCTAGTATGGATTTGATTTAGGTCTTTTTTAACTTATTTATTTTGCATCATTTTTCCCTGTTCTTTTACTCCTCCTAAGTTATCATTCCATTTTGGGCAGTGACCTGGGATCTGGGCCTAAAAAAGTGGCTTAAATCTTGGGGTCACTGGCATAGCACTGGAAAATTGGGTCTCTGGATGCTGGCAGGCTAGCCTGTGAGAGTGACTTTAGGTTTCTAGATGTTGTCATGCCTATAGCATGAGAGCGACTGAGGCTTAATATGTCTATAACATTAGTGGGACCCACAGACAGGATGTTTGAGGTTTTTTCTGTTGATGTGAATAGGTTGGATGATGTGTTCTATCGATTCCACTTCCTTAAGGTCACATAGGAGGTCGAATCTAATCATACTAGCCTCTCATCGCATGTTTAGCTCGGTTGGTTGGTTACTTGGGTAGATGTGTGATGAGATGTTACATGCTGCTCAACCTTAAGCACAACCTGAACAAGTATTTTCTATCCTCTGCCTAACTGACTGCCTTTGGCCAATACTTAGCCAAATTTACATGCCTCTAAGCTCCTAATTCCTTACGTTGTTCCTCAAGGAATTAACCCTTATTTAATGGGGAAGTTCCTCAATTATGAATTGTACAATCCTCATAGGCCTTCCTCTGACTACATGCACCATTGGTTTAATTTAGATGATTTTACAACTAAAGTACACTGTCCCTGAACTCCAATCTCAACTCGGTCTTTCTTTGATCTGACATGCATGAGTTGATTATGATTGAATCTTCATTTTAATCATCAATGTTGGTTATACCCCACTACCGCATGTTATACCCCACTACTGCAGGTTACACCCCACTATAATAAGTTACACCTCACTATAATAAGTCACACCCCACTAAAGTAAGTTACACCCCACTACGATAAGTTACACCCCACTGATGTTGGTTACACCCCACTATTGTTGGTTACACCCCACTGTTTTTTATCTCCCACTGATTCCTCCATCATTTGGAACTAGTTTAACTCAATTTAACTCAGTTAGACTGAATTAAATAATTACAACTCAAAATAAACTCAACTAGTGCTCCTAATTGTAGTAGACACTCTACATGACTCTAGATAGACCCCCAAATTGAATTTAACTGATCTAAATAAGTCAAATTAACTTAGTTAACTATTACAAGTTGTCATGAGAATTGGATTTACAATTTAATTCCCAATTTAATTCAAGGACAAAATTAAATTAAGATTTTTCTTGATGCTATTTTTAAAACTTCTTGTTTCTATTTTCAGCAAAATGCAACATAATATTTCATATACACCACAAAAAATGGTGTTACTAAGAGAAAGAATTTCACATTAATGGAAATGTAAAATTATGATCCAATCTAAGAGATTAAGTTGTCATTTATGGGTTGAAACCATTAGTTGTGCCAATCACATAATAATGTGCACTCCCACAAAGAATTTTTAAATATAACATTAGAAGAAGCATCAAGTTAAATTAAAATAGATGTAAGCCACCTCATTATGTTGGGTAGTGAAGTATGGGCTCTCATTTGCAATGACAAAATGAAAGCATCTAGCCCAAAAGTGAGAAGCATGTTTTTGTTGGATATTCTAAATATGTAAAAGGTTATAAACTTCTTCAACCCAATTCCAAGGAAATTATTTTAGGACATATGTTAGCTTTGATCAAAGTCTCTAAACTTACAAGGCTAATTCAAATATGCATCATCTTTGACCTATTAGTTGTCTTCAACATATATTCCATCTTATCTTCCTAATTTTTCCATTAATGAGCCTAATGGGGTTTCTCATTTAGAGATGGTAATGAATATGAAAATACACCTCTTGCCACTCACCTTCCTTTGGTTGGGTCCATTGAACATGAACTTGCACCAACACCACAGCTTCCCAAATGGATCCATGAAACATTAGAAGCAACTAGTGATCTTGCTAGTGATATTAGAAATCAACATCATATATGTTCACAATTCTAGTGAGCATCTTCTCTTTTGGTTCAAGTTTCAAAGACTCGTGATCCAGAAGCATTTACAGAAGCTTATGGATATCTATATTGGGACATGGCAATGAATAAAGAATATTAGTCCTTAATGATCAACAATACTTGGGATCTTGTAACTCTTTCAAAAGGAAGAAAATTTGTCAAATGCAAATGGGTGTATAAAACTAGGTATGTATCAAGGGGAAGTGTTAAAATACATAAGGTCTCTTTAGTTGCAAAAGGATTTTTTTTAATTGAAGGAATTGATTATAAAAAAGCATTTTCCCCTATAGCCAAAATGAGTTCCATCCACCATGTTCTATCCCTTACTGCCTCACATAAATGGTAGGTCAATTAGATGGATGTTAAATATTTGTTCTTATATGAGAATCTGTAAGGAGAAATTTTATATGAAACAACCTCCTAGCTATGTTAAATAAGACCCATCTTTGTTTATCACCTTAAGAAATATCTCTATGGCCATAAGTAATCTCCTTGAGCTTGGTATGCTAAATTGGATATCTTTCTTCTTGACATATGTTTTTCTTGATGTCATTCTAACTCGAATGTCTATATCAAGAAAGTAAGTAACCATTGTAAATTACTTTTTCTTTATGTTGATGCCCTTATGCTCACTAGTAGTGACCCCAAACTTTTAAACCATGTGAAATGTATCCTTAAGAAGAAATTTGAAATGATGAACTTTGGTTATTTTCATGATTTCCTTTCCCTTCAAGTATTGCAAACAAAGGAAGGAATTTTCCTTTCCCAGTCTAAGTATGCATGTGTTCACCACTATCACATTGAAGATTGTAAACTAATTCCTTGTCCCTTAATGTTTGGAGTCAAACTTGTTGCCACATGTACTGCACCCAAAGTAGATGCTACTTTGTAATGTTAGTTGGTTTCCTATTGCATTTGACTCAAATTCATTTGGATACTTCCTTTGTTGTTCATCTTGTTGTTTGGTATGTCCAAACATCCCATGATAGCCATTGGAAAGAAGAAAAAAGGAGACTTTGGTATATTTGATATACAATTCAATTTGGGGTACATTACAGTTCACGAGGTACTCTATTGTTGGTTTATTGTTGGTTGGTTTCATTGATCCTTAGTGGGGAAATGACCTTGTATTGATCAAAAGGTTACTACAGGTTTTTCTTTCGAGTCTTGGTTTCAATCCTATCACTTGGGCTTCTATGAAACAACAAGCTCTTGCTCTTTTTTCATTGGAAGTACATTTTTAAGCAATAGTTAATGTGAGTCAAGAGGCCTTGTGGCTTGAACAAATATTTTTTGTGTTTATATTTTAGCCACAACATCTAACCACCCTCTAGTTTGACAAACTAAGTGCCATAAAGATTCTAATATATCTACCTCTATATCAAAATAATAAACACATTATGGTAGACATACAGTTCATTAAAAATCTCATTCAAGATCATGTTCTAGAAGTGTTTCTTTCCATAGAGATGATCAAGTTGTAAGCATTTTCGTAGAGTCCCTTAGAAAAGTGAAGTTTTCCAAACTTTGATATATGTTAGGAGTTGAAGAAGTTTTCATTAAGGGAGGATAAGATCTAATGCCTCATTCCTTCATGTATTGTGTCACCTTTGTAAATAATTCAATCTTATCCCAAGTTGTAGTTAAGAGGGGATGTTGGAATATCTTGGCATTTAAGAGTTAGTGATGATCAAATTGGTTTTATATATCTTTAGGTAAAGTGTGCTTCTTTAGTATGCATTAGTAGTTATATAGTGTAAAAGTCATGATATGTTGTAGACACAAGTTAATGCTAAGGTTCATATCTCCTTGATGCTAATGACTATATTGATTTACGAATTAACACTCAATTGGTCTATGATCTCTATTTAAAGCACATAGGATCATTTTTTGAAGACTAATTATGTGAAACTCTTATGTACTATTTTTCCTTTACATTACTATATTACCTCAAGTAGCTGTATTGGCTAGGGCCATACCGTGTTTCCCTATTTAAAGTTTTAGCTACATAAAACACTACAGTACTAATCCATGACCTATTGGTGTGAGTGTTTGATTAATGTGTTCAATCTATGCAGAAATAGTTGCTTTGTTAAACACTTCACCCCTATACCATGATCATAAAACCTAAACGATTTAAGGTGGGGAGCTTGGTGTCACCCTTCTTATTCATTAAAATGATGTTTAAGTCCCTCAATCCTCTAAATCTCCTTATCACACACATACACACACACACACACACACACACATACATATAACTAATTCATAGTTTTGATATGAGAAGATAGCATTGTCTTGAACTCTCCTCACTCACCTTCAATGCAAGCTTGTGTGGAGGTATATTCTATCATTTTGAGGTGGGCAACTCTAAATTTGCATGTGTTTTGTCCTAACTAAACAATTATTTTAGGTAATATGCCTTTGTTATTCCTCATTAAATGAGATCCTCTTGACTATCACCTCATTTTCTCCATTTTGTATTTCTTCTATAGTCATTCTTGCCTAAGAGTCGAGCCTATCCTCTAAGTTTTAAGGAGGTCTAGTTAGAGCTAGCACTAGTATTTCATGGTGAATTAATTATCCTTGAAATAAACCAATGCTTGTGTTACCTCACAATGATTGGAAATATTGATGAACTTACATGAGAAGTACAAGGTCGTTCAATATTTACAAATGCCATGCGATTTAAACTAACAAAAGTTAGATCTAAGACTTTTGTGATCCATAATGTAGAAAATAATCTTTCGGATTAATCACATAGTAAGGATTGGGTCGATGTTTCGAACCAACTAATGTGGTTCATCCTCAGGACAAGGTGAGAAACCACGATCTAAAAGAATAAATAGCAGGGATGCATCAAAGTTCAAGATAAGCTGTTCAAAACTAACCGTTGGTAAAATAAAATTATTAAGTTAGAAAAAAACTGTTATTTTGAGTAGCCCGTGGTTAGTTTAGTTTGTATCCATGGTTAGTTTAATTTGTATATGTGTTACTAAGAAATTGTTGCCTTGCCTATCTAGTCATGTGAAGCCCCATGTTGCTAAAAAAAAATATGTATTACTCCCATCGAGATCGAATAACCATGTTGCAATTCGGAATCATTGCCCATTCACCATTAAAAGGGGAATCGAGAGGCTATTACAAAGATCTTATTCCAGTCCTTGATTCTCCACTTTCCTCGAAATTTTTCCATTTGACCAATGATACTTTAATGGCATCGGGGCTAGTTTTCGGTGGAATGTCCATAACGGGTAAATCAATTCGCCTTCCACGAAATAATTCCAAAAAATACCGATATTCCTTTCGGCCACTTTAATTTTTATGGGTGAATGGACAGGGGTCCTGACTCCTGCATACCGTGTGGTTTCATTTATCAATGAAATTATAAAATATATTGTGTGGTTTCATTTATCAATGAAATTATAAAATATATTTAGCAGTTCCATAGAGTGACAATGCTGCAATCGGGAAATTTCCTTGTACTCATTAAAAATGGAATCGAGACAATTACAATTGTTTGATTCTCGCACATCCATGGAAAGTTTTCATTTAATGAATTTATACTTTAATGGTTTCATACTTTAATAGTTTTGCCCTCGAAGGTACTTAATAATAGGTGTCGTTGTCACTGCATAAAGAATATACATTCATTCGCTTTACAGGAGGAGCTGCACCGACGGAAAGGCCTGGCAAGAAGGATGCGGAGAGATTTTTTTGGAGTTGTCTATAATGCGATTTTTTGGAGATTCTGGTGACGGAATCCGTTTGGAGATTCTGGTGACGGAATCCGGCGGAAGAAATGAGGTTAAATCTTGATTTTTAGTAGTTAAAATGGTTTTTTAACTGCATATTTGGATTCAGCACCCTGGAAAACCCCTGGGAGCCATTGATTGTGCAGAAACTAGCTATCAAACTTGGAATTCCAATAAATTGCTACCAGATTTTGACCGGAAAAATCCGCCGGAAAGGCTTTCAAAAAGTCGCGTTATAGACTACTGCGTTTCCTATCTCCACTGGCGTTAAAGTTGTCCATGATGATTTTTGTTGTCAGGCTTATATCTCCCGGATGCCAATGCTGTACCATGGCTCTGATAACGTACTCAAGTTGCACTATTATACATGCACAGAGAGGAGAAATAACTAATATTACTAAACATCTATGTAAAACTCAATATAAAATGATGCTAATGAGAAAGCCATGTCGGACATACATTTTATCTGCCACACCCAGAATTATCTTCAAGCCATAATCTAGAATTTGTAAAATCGAAAATTTATCGAAACCGTCAAAACTCAAATTACCTTCCTAAGTTCTCACAGCTGGATGCTTACATTCAAATAAGGTTGAACATCTGGTATGCACGCTATACGGAATCTTTGATATCTGACTTTTATTTTCGGAGCAGTTCTTGAAATGTTAGCCTGGCGGTGGCCTATTGAAGTCTAACATAGCTACCTCTTCCCATCCTTCCCCAAGTTTTGATTATATGATATCGGCATTTATGCACAATCCATCTCATTAAACACATTTGGTCATTTTGGCTGCAACAAAATTTACACTTGCCATCTTTTTCCGTAGATATTTCTCAGAGTAAGGGTTTGTGTTGAGGGAAAATGAATGTCCCGAGTGTTTGAAGAATCTTTAGCATTTAAGTAAAGCTGACTTTTCCTTTAGATGTTTACAGTTTTCTGACATGCTAAGCTTTTGAGTAGTCTAGGCAGACCACGCCAAATACCAGAAGTTTGTTCCTCCGTTAAAAGTCCACCTAGAATTGTTTCGTGCATAATATTGAAGTGCTAATTTTAATTAAGGAGATAATTAGTTAGTGATATGAAAACGCTATTACTCAACCTCCATTGCTGGCTGCAGGTAACAAATTCAGCGGTGGACGTATTGGACTCAGATGGAAACAAAGTGAAGGCGCAGATTGTTCCAATTGATGCAGCAACCAGAAGAGTTCGTAATTTCTACACACAGGACATTTCAGCTCCAGCTGGACCCCTGTTTAATCTCTTCTTTGAAGCTTCAGTTCCTGCTCTTGGTTACACAGTATATTTCCTGAAAGCTGCAAAGAATGGAGCTTCTTGTAAGAGATAAATAGGAAATTGTCAAATATACTTCTAGTAGTTTTCTAAACCAATTATTTTTTATTTCAAACATTTTTTTTGGGTATGCATACTCTAGCTGTCAAAAATATCTCATGAAACAATTTCGGATGAAGCTGCTTCTTATTTACTTGTTTGAAAGTACGACATTGCATTCACCAAAAGCCATGGATGCTTCTGTAAAAATTAATTACAGGGACTTCACTAGGGAAACCGGAACATATAAATGGAGAAGTAATTCTGGACTCAAGTAGGATCCAGATGGTGTTTTCCAATTCTACAGGGTCATTGATAGAGATCAGAGATCCTGAACATAAAGTATGTAACAAGTTCTTTCCAAGGTTGCCGCTAATTGTATTTGTACTAATTTTTTCCTTTTATAGAGTCTAAGTTGTGAATTAAGCTTGCTATATATATCTTACAGACCATGTATCTAATCTGGCAAACCGACTTTCTGGATAAGATTATGAATATATGGGAAGACTTAGTACTACTTTTCATTTCTGGGTAAAAAATTGCTTCTTGATGAGGATGATATACCACTGAACTCCATATTGGCATTAGAATATGATTAAATAGGAGTTGAAACCTGAATGTTGGTAATTAGAAGGAACTGTAAAATCATGAAAAAGAAAATTGCACAATATTCCGGTTTGGGATATTTCCAAATGTATATTCTAATTAAGGGATAGATTTCTCTAGTCTATCCTGCTACAATGCCAATTCCTATGATTTTCATATTATCAGTAGCACTATTTTGCTTCCATTCTCTTCAGGTTATCTATTATAGTCAATTTGAGGTGCATACTTTGTTGAATGGCGAAGCCGATACTCTCTTACTAACTTACTAGTCACTATTTTGTTTCCATTTCATACAAATGATATTGCGGCTGTTCACTCTGAATTATTCTTAAGGAATGTGAGTAGTAGATTTTCACCCTCTGGTTAGAGTTGAAGATTTACAAATCTTACTTGTCTGCAAGGACGTCCGTTATGGTCTCGTATCTTCTGTTTTCTCCTTGGCTTAATCAATTGCGGGACATTCTGGAAATGCCATAGAATTAAGTCTTTCAAAGAGATGGCTTTCTTTTTCTCTTCTTCTACTTCACGAGGTGATTCACGAGTTATGTTGGAAAATAAGGTCACATCAGAGTTAGTGGGGCATTAAAATTTTAAGACAGGAGAAATGACCAACATCATGAGATTGCTCCTGTAGACATGAAATTCATAGCCGTTCCCTTTCCTAGATTTTTATATCTGGGGATTCACTTGATGTTACTACCGCACTACAGCTGCTCACTGTTAGGCTGAAAATATTTAAAATAAGGATAGCAGATGGACTGAGGATTTTGTGAACTTACAGAACCAGATTATGGAGATACGATAAAGTTTTGTTGGTTTTTCTTTCATTATTTTGCTTTCAATCAAATACGCTTCTCTAATGTTAACCACGTTCGCAGGTAGCCTCCACTGTACATCAATCATATTGTTGGTACAATGCTAGTGATGGCAACACCACAAAGGGAATGTTTGAGGTAATTTGTACTTTAAGATTTTTCTATAGTGCAGTAAAGCTCATGTTTTATTCATTAAAGCCAACAAGTAAACCTGAACTAGAAATGTATGCTATTTTTCTAGATATATTTGATTAACGTTGAAAAATTAGTTATATTTTCTAGGCTCTTATTAAAGGTTTAAATCTTGATGTGGTTATCAATATTAGAGTTGCAGGACCCGTCGATTAATCAGCAAGTCTAATGCCAAATGAAAAATTGCCAGCAAAAATCGCTGATTTTTGAAAAACTCGGTCCGCTTGCGAGTGTTTGGAAAAACTTGCAAATCTGTTAATAATTTCCTTAAAAAAAAATCATCTCGCATATCTGTTTCTAAATTGAGTTATCAGGATCATTTTTCTCACCATTCTGCAAAACTTAAATATCTTTCTTTGTTTTCTTTTTTTACTTTCCTTCTCATTTGTGTGTAATGTGATTATCTGTTAATGTTTCAAGTTTTATAATTTAATTCAATAAAAAATAATAATATTTCTAAGTTTGTCAAGCTTTTTCGAAACTTTTCCCAAGTCGATGATACTCAAGAAACTATAGCTGATGAGCCATCTGCAGTTTCTCAGTCTGAATTCTATCACACCAACCCTGTAATGTCCTTTCCTAAATTATTGTGGAACATGATTTATTTCTACATTTTGGGGGTCAATTTTGGTGAAGATGGGGTCCATTCGATTTTTGATAGAAGACTTAGGAGTTAGAGGCAAGTTAATTCAATTTAATTTTGTTTTGTTAATGATATGTGGGGACCACCCACATAAGAAATACACACTCCCTAAGCCAATGATTCAAAATGCATGAGAGGGAAGAAAACACAGGAAGAAAAGGAAGAAAGAAAAAATAATAATATTTCTAAGTTTGTCAAGCTTTTTCGAAACTTTCCCAAGTCAATGATACTCAAGAAACTATAGCTGATGAGCCATCCGCAGTTTCTCAGTTTGAATTCTATCACACCAAACCTATAATGTCCCTTCCTAAATTATTTTGGAACATGATTTATTTCTACATTTTGGGGGCTAATTTTGGTGAAGATTGGGTTCATTTGATTTTAAATAGAAGACTTAGGAGTTAGAGGCAAGTTAATACGATTTAATTTTGTTTTGTTAATGATATGTGGGGACCACTCACATAAGAAATACACACTCCCTAAGCCAATGATTCAAAATGCATGAGAGAGAAGAAAACATGGGAAGAAAAGGAAGAAAGGCTCCATGAAAGTTATAAAATGAAGACAACACACTTCATTTGGCATTCTTGGCTTATCGAAATTGATTTTGTTACTCGAGTTGTTTAGCGAGGTCACTTGCTGTTTAACAAGAGTTTTCCAAGCGGAGAACTCACCCTTTCTTCGGGGGACTTCGAGTGCACCCTAGAGAGGTTCATCCATTATCATCTGAAGGAGATTTATAAAGAGATTTCCAGTATTTGTATTTAGTTCGCCCCAGCAGTGTGTATTTCTGGAGAACGCAGTAGTGGATCTATTGTGGTCATTGCAACATTCTTCCGGAGGGCTATTGCTGGGAGAAATTAGGAGAAGAAGGCTCAATAGGTTTGTTGGCTATTGGGTGAGTTTGAGGGTTGGAAGTGACAACAATATTCAGGAGTGATTTTGTAGACTCTGTGGCAACAATATACATTTGTTTTGTTGTCAACACTCTTAGCCAGTTCATGGTGTAACCAAAAAGGGTGCATTGGGCAGCAACAAGACACATTCTTAGGTATGTACATGGATCAGTCGGATATGGGTTGAAGTACTCCTGAGGGGAGGACATCAGTTTGAATGATTCATTGATGCAGATTGGGCAGGTAATTTAGTAGACTTAAAAAGTACCTTGGAGTACTGCTTCAGTGTTGGATCAGGGATGATATCTTGGTGCAACAGGAAGCAAAAATTAGTATCACTGAGCTCGGCAGAAGCAGAATATATGGCAGCCAGTACAACTACGTGTGAAGTCATATGGCTCAGAAAATTGCTTGTGAGCTTATGCAAAAAAAGGATGGAAGCGACCAAGGTTTATTGCGATAATCAGAGTTGTATCAAACTCTTTGAGTATCCAATATTTCATTATCAGTCGAAACATATAGATATCCATTGTCACTTTATTAGAGACTGTGTTCAGCGTGGGGCAGTGCAACTACAGTATGTCCCCACAGGAGAGCAGGTGGCCGATATACTCACAAAGGCTCTCAGAAGAGCTATGTTTACTCAGTTCAGAGAGCAGATGGTATGGTTGAAAATCTGTTTCAGTAGCAACTACAGTTTGCAGTGTAGGGACAGTTGGTAGTGGTAGTGCCAGCAACAAGAGAGATGCAGACATTCAAAGGGAGATGTCGTACAGATGTAGCATTGGCAATGGCAGTGTCAAAGGCAGCAGTACAATTGCAGCAACAACGCAGTAGTTGGTGGACAACATGTCAGACATCAACAAGCAGAGGATGATGCTTCATAGTCAGAGCAGTATGCAGTAGCGGTATATTGCTAGAGCACATTCCTTGCTAAGAGGGAGTGTTGATTTGGGGTAGCATCGGATGTGCTCTAGGCCTCAAAATTTACAGGAAGTCTTAGACACATGCATTCTCCAATAGCCAGAAACCGTTTTAGGAAATTCCACCCGGAAACAGTTTTATTAAAATAATTAATTATTTTCAATGGGACCCTAAAGTTTAAACTTAGGAAATTAAAATAATTAATGGGTATTAATTTAAACCGTGGATGGAACTTCAAGAAGAAGGCAAAGATCAAGTCAAATGATCCTAACCATTAATTAGAATCTAATCTAGGCCATTGAATGATCAACGAGAGGATTATAAGAGGAGACTTGATGGGCACTTGGAGAACACACCAGAGGCAGATACTCAGTTACCTGAGTAAGATCTATTTTCTCACTGGTCCAAGTTCGGCAAGAGAAAATCGAATCAAAGGGAGAGTTGCAGGTGAGAAAGAGAGAGAGGGCATTAGCATATTCAGAGAGTGCAAGGAGGCAAGACGCGGAGTAGGAACAAGGTGACACAGAAAGAGGCAACGCAGAGGCAGTTTCATGCAGAGTCTGTGTGGGCAGCATGATGCTGAGCGAGGGAGAGGAGTTTGACGTAGAGAGGATCAAAAATATTTAGGGGAAGAAGAAGTGCTTCACCTGGGGTAGAACTTAGTAAAGAAGTATCTGTAAAATTTCTCATTCCTATTTTGGTTGCTGTAATTTGTACATGAGAGTTTGCTGAAGAATAATAAAACCCTCATCTGCTGCACTGTTTTTCCCACATTGGGTTTTTTTGGGGACTATTGTCCAAAATAACTGTGTCATTGTGATTGTATTTGCGTCAGTATTTTTCCTTACATTTACTTTTTGTAATGTTTTAAGGCTGCAGTAGAATATATTTCGATGTTTGCCGTAAGAATACCGTGGATAACTTATTTATGAAGTAATAAGTAGAAGAAATAATATTAATCATTGTAGTGGGATTTCTGTTTAGAACTTTTCACATTGACTTGCATCCCCATTGCTTTACAAAAATTCTCAAGGGCATATAGGTGCATTTCCAATCCAAGGACCGATTTAGAAATCAATACAAGATCATCAGCATATAAAAGAAGCTTTATCACAAACTCCCCCAGCCGAACACCATCTCCACCTAATGGATTTAGCCACTCTTCCAGTTTATCAATATATAAACCAAAAAGAGTAGGGGATAGAGGGCAACCTTGATTGACTCCCATATCACTTCTAAAGCTTTCTGAAATACCTGTTGAGGTTCTAATTTTGACTTTCACCTCTTCATAAAGTCTATGGACAATGACTCTATAATGCAAAGGAATTTCAAGTTCTTCCATTCTACGCCACAACTTATCTCTAGGGATTGTGTCAAATGCTTAGTTTTTGTAGCATTAGATGTGTTCTAGCCACGAAACTTTGTAGAGAGGCTAAAATAGATGTATTCTCCAAAACCCATAAATCGTTTATAGAAATTCCACTTAGAGATGGCTTAATTAAAGTAATTAGTTTTTTTTAATGGTACCTAAGTCTAAACTTAGGAAAACTGATTAATTAAAGGGTATTAATTAAGTCATGGTGAGAATCTTCTAGAAGAAGACTTGGATCAATTTCTAGTTAATCGTAGACATCAATTATGTTTTGATCTTGGCCAGTGAAGCCTCAATGAGAGATTATAAGAAGATATTCAATGGGGTTCGGAGAACACACTTGTGAGACAAGGAATTTGATATTGCTGGGAAATCGAACTCCAGAGTAGCAATTGTGTGTTGCCAGAGGTGATTTAGTAGTTTTGAAGCAGTGCGAGAGGGGCAAGAATAGTAAGGTCGGAAGGAAGTTTTTCTAGTTCGGTGAGTGCATAGTAGAGAGACTACGTACTCCACAGAGAGGCTGATGCAGTGTAGAACTTTAGAGGGAGATTCGTATTTTGTTGATGAGGAGTCAAGATTCAGTGGGACGAGCCAGAGTGGGAGCCCTGAGGCCAGGAAGATCGAGTTTCTAGAGTAGCAGCTGATCAGCAGGGTGAGAGAGACGCTGGTTTGAGCTAGGTGACGCCGATCTACGTAGGGTGACGCAGAGGCAACAAGGAGCAACTCATCTTGAGTTAAGGTCAGTGTCGGATCACCGGCGGAAGTGAGATTTTTCTCACTAGACTTCTATCAGTCATTTTCTTTGTATGGAAAGCTAGATTTGAGCTTCCATAGATTTGTACTCAGATTTACTACTGCATAATAATAAAACCCTTAGCTGCTGCACCGATTTTCCCAAGTTGGGTTTTTCCGGGGACATTAGTCCAAAAATAATGATGTTCTATTGTGTCTGTGCATCTATTCTTCTAGTGTTTTTATTTCTTCCGCAATATTTATTTTGTGAACGCTACAGTGTATATGTTTCAATATTTGCCGTAGGAAACTGCAAATAATTTGGCTGATTAATTTAACAAATAGAAGAAACATTATTAGTTGCTGCAGTAGGATTCGGGGTCACCGAATTTTCACACAAAGCAGCAAAATACTTCTTCTTTGTCCTCCCAAACCTTTTCAATAATGTGTCTCAACGTGATACCATGATCCATTGTAGAATGCTTCGGCCTAAAACCCGCTTGTCCTTTTGCCCTCTTTTCTTTTACTTCTGCCCACTTACTGGTTCTATTTTCTACCATGCTACTGAAAAACTTTGCAAACAAAGGATTGATCATAATGGTTCTATAATTGAACAGATTATTAATGTCTCCACTTTTAAAAAGGGGTATTGCTAGGTTAGTTGTCTAGTCTCTTGTGAATCCTTGCTGAATGATGTTGTTGAATATTTCCATGATGTGTGGTGCAAGAGTGTTCATTTCCCATTTTAGATACACTGCTTAGATACACTGCTTGAAGTTCAACCAAGTCGTTTACTTTTCTTGTTTTTAGCTTCTTAATTCCAGTCTCCACTTCCTGTAACGTGAAGATCTTTGCAGTTGTGTTGATCCCGGGGGGAGGCTCCGCCTCTGATTCTTTCTCATAGAGATGTCTTGCATATTCAAACCATTGATTGTGTGTAATATTATTTTCGATTAGCTTCTTCCTTGGTTGAATTTCCTGCCAGAAAAGCTTTGGGTTATTCTTGTCTAGATATATTAACTTTTCTCGCCTTGTTTGCATTAATTCATCTTTCTTCCTTTTTAGTATATGCTTATATAACTTTACATTCATCTTCTCCTTGCCTGCCTTTTTCAAGATTCTCCTTGCCATTTTGCATTCCTCATCAAACCAAGTATTTATAGGAAAACAATTTGATTCCAATTTCCTATTTTTTGCTCTTTTGCACTTCTCAAGTGCACTTTGAATTAGATTTGTTAATTCATGACTGTTGAAGATTTTGAAACCAATTTTCTCCGTGTGAATTAATTTCTCTAACATTGTTTTGAATATAGTACAATTTTCTTGTGTTAGAAGAATGTTGGCCCTAGATAGTGATTGCCGAGACTCAAGAGCATCGAATTTTCCTCCTATGCTTCCTTTCTTCTAACCATGATAACTTTATACAAATTGGGTTATGGTCTGATTTTAAGTCCCAAATATGCTCTCCAATCTTAACTTCATGTATCTTTTCTATCAAGCTTTGTGAACAAATCACATAGTCAACGACACTTGCCCCATTGTATGTGTTGCAAGTAAAGTTCCCAGACCTTTTCCATCTATCTAGACCATTGCAAATAATTAAGTTGAAAGCACCACACAGTGTAAGTAACTCCTCTCCAAAATCATTGCCAACTTTGTCATCTTTTAAACACCTCACCCATTGGGGATTCTCCTCTTCAGTGAGCTAAATACGATTGTGATCCTCTTTGCAACAGAGAATACTAGCTTGTTGATTTGTTGTTCTAGCATTGAAATCTCCCACTAAAGAACTTTTCCATGCTGAGAGTATGAGGCAATATCTTGCTTTAAAGCTACATACAGATACTTGTTGTCTAGCCCTTTACTTTTGTAAGTTTTTGAGACTTGAGGGGCAAAATAGCATGCTACAATTCTTATGTGATTCTCATTCTTTGATATTTTGAGCCATAAATATTGTTTATATGCATCTTCTTTCATTAACTGAATGTGATGACCTTATTTAATTTTCACTAAAACTAGTATTCCCCCATACCCTTTGCCATTTTCTGCTACCTTGTTCCAAACTGCTAACTTCAAATAACCGTCAAACACAGGAGTTTTGCAACCATCATGTTCATGACTTTCCGTGAGACAAATTATGTTTCTATCTTCTGTAATAGGCCCTAACCCAGGACCCCTCCTCCAAGGGTAACCTCTAAATTTTATAAAACGTCATTATGATGGGCACTAAATTTTAGAAAACATAATTATTATTTTGCATGTGTTGTATGCTCCCAAATCTCATGTACCGTCCATGATCAATCTTGGTCTGGTTAGATTCGACATCTGTCCGTCATAAATGCCAATGGTTAACAAGAAATAAGTCTTGCATGGAGCCATGGACTCATCTCTTGAGTTGTAATTGCAATAGAAAGTAATCGATGCTCACGTGCATGGAATCATCTCTCGAGTTGTAATTGTAATGGAAATTGACTGGGGCTCACCTTCCTATAAGGCATTTGTTTTGTTTTTCTTCCTTACATGCTATATTGTTGCACAAGATTTTTTGCTAAATCTCCCTGCAATCGGTCAGTATAACTGAAAATTCTTGGCTTTAGTCTCATCGAAACCTCTTGGCTACAATTTATGATGGGCACTAAATTTTATAAAATGTCATTATAATTTGCATGTGTTGTAGGCTCCCGAATCTCATGTACTGTCCATGATCCATCTTGGTCCAGTTAGATTCAACATCTGTCAGTCTTAAATGTCAATGGTTAACAAGAAATAAGTTCTGCATGGAGCTATGGAATCATCTCTCGAGTTGTAATTGCAATAGAAAGTAACCGGGGCTCACCTTCATGGAATCATCTCGTGGTTGTAATTGCAATGGAAATTGACTGTTGATTTCTGGTAGCATTGGATGTGCTTTAAGCCTCAAAATTTGCAGGGAGGCTAGGACACATGTATTCTAGAATACCTAGAAACCATTTTGGGAAAATTCCATTTAGAGACAATTTTATTAAAATAGTTAATTATTTTTAATGGATGCCTAAGTCTAAACTTAGGAAATTAAAATAATTAAAGGGTATTAATTAAATTGGGGCTGAAACTTCTAGAAGAAAACGAGGATCAAGTCGAAATGATCTGAGCCATTGATTAGAATCTAATCACTGTTGTTGATTGCTCAACGAGAAGATTATAAGGACTTCGATGGGCATTTGGAACACACATCGAGTGAGAGATCAAAGATTGATTTTCTTAAGAGAGCAGCGCAATAGTTATCGGTGAGGTTATCGAGGAGATTTCTTGCAGTGAGGGGCAGGGATAGGTTTTTGGTTGGAGAGTTTCCTGATCCGGGGATACATTGCAGAGGAGGCAGAGAGAGATCCGAAAGGGGTAGCGTAGAGCCACGCTGGGCGTCGTAAAGCCACGCTGAGGCAACGCAGAGCCCTTGAGGAGATTCGTGATTTTGCTGAGGAGTAGATCAAATCCAGTGTCAGGATCCGGGGTGTGTGTAATATTCCTAATTAGCAATGGCTAATTGGAATATTCGATTTTGCTCAATTTTGCCTTCTATACTTAGTTATGAATAAAAAGGTGAGTAAAGGGTGACATAACTCACATTTAGAATAAAGTCACTCCTTAGTAGCACAAGGTTGTAACTTAAAAGGAAGCCAAGGGGGGCCATAGAACCACGTGGAGGAGGGGGCCCACGCAGACACTTGGAGGGACTGTGCAGATGGACAGGAGCATGTGGCAAGAGCTGGGTACGTTGGAGGAGGTGGGCCTTAAGGTTTGAGAAGGGCCAATGCTATAAAGATGTGGGAGCCTCCTCATTTTGGCATTCGATTATGTGCATTTGAGCTAGTCACTTCAACTTAGAGCACGCTGGCTGTTTAGCTAGTCTGCAACACTGTTTAGTGCATTGAGTGTCTTCGTTCGGAGTTCTCACCCTTAGCCCCGAGGGACTTCGAGTGCCTGCTCGGGCAAGGTATTTCCATCAGTATTTTTGCAGTAGTTTCATCAGCATTTTGGCAGGAGGATTGAGCATCTTGGATGACTGCGCAGTCTTGAGAGGGATGACGCAGTTCTTTCTGGCAGGAGTTCTGGATTGAGGTTTTCCAAGGGGATTTGTGCTGGGAGATTGAGCAGGGAATCAGCCCTTGCATATTGGAGGATTTTGGCTGAGTTTCAGACAGAGTTTTGGTGGGTTTTATTCGGTGGCAGTGCAGAGCCTTGAGGGATTGCGTGGGTCCTCAAGGGGGCGATTTTCGGGGGTCGACCATTTCAGAAAAGCTTTCTTGGTTCTTCTGGGTTTCTTGAGTAGAGTCCGATTCCAGAGTTTCAGCATTTTCTGAGGAGGGGAACAACCCCAAATCCTCATTTGATTTCCAGTAGCAGCAGCAGCACGACAGTTCTCCAGTAGCTTGGACGCAGTTCAGAGAGAGGCCATTCCTTTGCTATTCTGAGTGTATTTCTTCACTTGCCTTGTGCAAGTCAAGGTGCCATCTTTTTGATCACCTCCTGTACTCATTCTATTACTTAGTATAATAAAATGGCTTAGCATTTCTCTCTGCATTTCTTGAGTATCTGCTTATATTTCATGTTTATATTATTATATGTTGCACCATTGTTATTTCCATCACTTTGAGCTTCCCAGTTATTATATCATTTGTACATATTTGGTTGGAGTTTACTGGGGTTTGGGGAATATCTCTGAAACGAGATATTACAGTGGTATCAGAGCATAGTTCTGGCTCAGCCTGTGGAGCTAGCAGTTTATGACACCAAGGGAGAAACCCTACATTTCTTACAAAGGTAGGAAATACAGAGACATTGAGCGTAGGTTGTAAAACACCTACGGAGAGGGAGACTGTGTTTGGGTAGAGGATGCAGAACAAGAGGAGCCTGTGGTGGATGCAGAGCAGAAAGATCCGATGGCAGACGAGGACGGGAAGAGATTTGCGGATATGCTCCTCAAATCAGTGTAGGATCTGTCGAGGCAGATTGAGGTGATGGGGCAGAGATTCATGGCAGTAGAGGCTAGACATCGTGATAGCCCATGGGTTTTCCAGGTTGGTGAGGGATCGGGTGCATCCCACCATCTACCAGAACAGTGTGATACTACTCAGCAGGTGGCCTCACATGCCCCTACACGCTCTACCATGCCCACTTTCTTAGGAGCAGACACGGGGGCCGGAGCCCAGTAGGAGGCAGAGTCCGGTCATATGGGCGATTATTTTGCAGAGTACCAAGCCTATGGGCAGGAGTTCAGGGAGGCTCTCTCATTTAGAGACTTTGTTAAGCTCCAGCGGGATAGTAGACCTCGCGACCATCACAGAGGATACTGGCATTGTCATGATGGTGACACCCAACGTGCAGTTAGTAGATTCCACTTGCCTACATTTGATGGTTCATCAAACAGTTCGGCAAAGTCTTGGGTGGAGAAGCTGGACATCTACTTCCAGCTTAACCAGATGTCGGAGACAGAGGCCATCAAGGTGGCGACATTACATTTGGATGGTGAGGCCCAGGATTGGTGGTTCCATGGGATGGTTACACTCAGACACTCCAGAGTGACGACATATGCCGTGTTCACCAGGAGATTGATAGAGAGGTTCGGCCGGAGGGATCCATAACAACACTTTGTTGAGCTGACGAGGCTCAAACAGACTGGGAGACCAGAGACCTACATTGCAGATTTTTTGAGGGTTTCAGTGATGGTGCCAGATCTATCCATGGCACGGAGGGTCTACATGTACGTTGAGGGGTTAACAGAGCCACTTCGAAGTTTAGTCCGATCCACTAGACCAGCCACACTCCAGGATGCCATTAGCAGGACCCGGGACTTACAGGATGTCTTACCTAGGACGCGGACACCTTACCCCCAGAGACAGGCTTTCCAGCCTAAGGGGAAGGATGTGAGGATTCCACCTCCAAAGGGGAATCCAGGACGAGCATAGATTGACGATGATGCCAGGAGGGAACTTAAGAAGAAGCGGTTGTGCTTTACCTGTCAGGAGCCGTGGGCGTTGGGACATAGATGTGCTGCTGGCAAAACACATTTATTGAGGTCTTCTCTGAGAGCAGCGGGGAAGAGGATGAGGAGGATGATGTGGAGGCAGGAGACAGTCATGCTGTGCAAGGTCTTTTGCCACCTCCACCGTCAGCAGCAGGTGGTGCAGCTTTTGCACCTACTAAAGGGGCCCTTGCAGCATTGCGAGGAGTTCCCAAGTATTTGACGCTACGCGTATGGGGAATAGTACGTGGCCAACGAGTATCAGTTTTGGTTGACAGTGGGGCAACCCACAACTTCATCGATCCACAAATGGTTGAGCGAAGAGGTATACAGACTGAGAGCTTCAATGGGTTTTCAGTTTTGGTCCCAGGAGATTAGACCATGATGTGTGCTCGTTATGTTCCAGAGCTATCAATGACGATGGGCACGTATACATTGACTGGCCACTTTTTCGTGGTCGATATTCCGGACACCAACATGATACTAGGTGTTCAGCGGCTTATCACTCTAGGGAAGGTCACGACAGATTGGAAGACCCTAGAGATGGAGTGGGATGACGAGAAGACAGGGAGGCATGAGAAGATAAAGGGACAACACACATATCCGCCTCAGACTATTTCGGCTCATCGGGTGGAGGCAGTATTCTGGAAGGGAGACATAGAGTGGGCAGTGGAGCTGCGTGCATCAGAGGTAGGGACTACAGGGCAGATGGTACATCCTGAGATACAATCCATCCTTGATCGGTATGCCATAGTGTTTGGGGAGATTCCGCCAGGATAGCCTCCAGACTGGGGGTTTGAGCACACCATTGAGCTTGAACATGGCATACAGGTAGTGATTACTACCCCCTATAGGCATCCCAAGACCTATTGGGACGAGATTGAGCGGGCCATTCAGGAGTTGCTGGCTCTTGGGCACATTCGGCTGAGCACGAGTCCCTTTGCTTCTTCTGTGGTGTTGGTGAAGAAGAAGGACGGCACATTGAGGATGTGCATTGACTATAGGGCCCTAAACAAGAAGACACTGAAGAACAGGTACCCCATACCTAGGATCGATGAGTTGAGAGGAGCATGGTTTTTCTCAAAGATTGATTTGAGATCTGGGTACCATCATTTTCGCGTGAGGGAGCAGGACATTCCCAAGACCGCCTTCAGGTGTCACTATGGGCAATTTGAATTCTTGGTGATGCCCTTTGGGCTAACCAACGCCGCTGCTACATTTCAGTCCTGCATGAATCACATCTTCCGCAGTCACTTGAGGAAGTTTGTGTTGGTGTTCTTTGATGATATCCTCATTTACAGCAGGACTTGGGAGGAGCAGCAGTTCTATGCCAAGCTCTCCAAGTGTGAGTTTGGGTTGACGGAGATATTGTACTTGGGACACATCATAGGGGTGGACGGAGTGAGAGTCCACGAGGAGAAGATCAAGGCCATCAGAGAATGGCCGGAGCCGAGGAATGTGACAGAACTTCGAGGATTCATTGGCATTTGTACTTACTACCAGAAGTTCGTCAAGAGTTTCTCACAACTTGTTGCACCTCTGACAGATCTGACGAGGAAGGGGGCATTCAGCTGGTTGGATACAGCGCAAGCGAGCCTTTGACAGGCTCAAGGAGGTTATGAGCAGCCGCCTAGTGCTTGCACTGCCAGATTTCACATAGCCATTTGTTTTGGAGTGTGATGCGTTGGGAGAGGGGATCAACACAGTATTGATGCAGGGAGGTCACCCTATAGCTTATGAGAGCCGGAAGCTCCTTCCGCACGAGAGGTTGTATTCTATATACGACAAGGAGATGCTGGCCATCATGCATGCATTGGCCAAGTTCCGACAGTATTTAGTGGGTAACAGGTTCATGGTGAGGACTGATCACAACAGCCTCAGGTTCTTTTTGGAGCAGAAGCAGCTACAGGAGAGGCAGCAAAAGTGGATCAGTAAGATCCAAGCATATGACTTTGACATTGAGTATGTCAAAGGTAAGAACAACGTGGTAGCAGATGCCCTTTCACGTAGACCAGTCACGTTGTCTCTTATGAGCTTGGACACAGACTGGAGGGCTCGACTTTTAGTAGGGTACTCCAAGGACAGGTTTGCATGTGAGGTTCTAGATGGGCAGGTGGCGGATGACGGGTACAGGGTGGTCGATGAGATCATCTACTACAGGGACAAGATCTTCTTGACTCAGGGATCTCAGCTCAAGAAGAAGATACTTCGGGCTTCACATGATTCACCATTGGCCAGCCATCAGGGGTTTACCAAAACCTACAGGGCCATTAGAGAGAGGTTCTCATGGAAGGGCCTCAAGGAGTACTCCAACATATCCGGGAGTGCGAGGTTTGCTAGAGGAACAAGGGGGAGATGAGCCATCCCGCGGGTTTATTGCAGCCTCTTCCCATTTCAGAGAGGAAATGGGAGTGTATTTCGATGGACTTCATCGCAGGGTTGCCCGTGGTACAGGGCAAGGATTGTATCTTTGTTGTCATTGATCAACTGACAAAGTACACACATTTTTTTGCCATATCTGCACACTACACAGTAGCACAGGTGGCCGAGTTGTTCTTCAGAGAGGTCTTCAGGCTACATGGTCTTCCTAAGACCATCGTCAGTGACAGGGACAACCGTTTCATGGGCGGGTTTTGGTAGGAGCTTTTTCGGTTGGTGGAGATGGAGTTGACACCGAGTACCAGTTATCACCCACAGACGGGCAGGCAGACAGAGATAGTTAACAAGTGGCTGGAGGGCTACTTGCGTAACTATGTCAGTGGGCAGCAACGAGCATGGCTGAGATGGCTGCATCTAGGGGAGTACTACTACAACACTACACATCACATGTCCATTGGTATGTCACCATTCTATGCTTTGTATGGATATCATCCTTTGTCTTTTGCTGACGTGATGTTTGGTGATAGTAAGGCTCTGAGAGCCAAGATTTGGATCCAAGAGAGTCAGGATATTGTTCGAGCTCTCAAGGACAATATGCCTACATCGCAGAACTAGCAAAAGCTATATGCTGACAGGGGTCGGGTGGAGAAACAGTTTGAGGTAGGGGACTTGGTCTACCTACGATTACAGCCATACCGACAGTTGTCACTGAAGCAAAAGGGGGCTGAGAAGCCTAAGCCCCGCTTTTATGGACCATACAGGGTGATATGCAGGATTGGACAGGTTGCATATGAGTTGGAGTTGCCCCAAGGCAGCAAGATTCATAACGTTTTTCATGTATCTAGCCTGAAGAAGGCATTGGGGCAGCAGGTGACAGTGACAGATGAGCTACCACCCATAAATGTTGAGGGGCATTTGGTGTTGCAGCCAGAGGCTATTATTGATACCAGGGAGAGGCAGCTGCGGAGCAGGACGGTTCGGGAATTCTTGGTGAGGTGGAAGAATTTACCGAATGAGGATGCCACTTGGGAGAGCGAGAAAATTTTGCAGCATCCATCACTTCATTTGCTTGAGGACAAGCGACATTTTGCCGGGGGAGACTGTAATATTCCTAATTAGCCATGGCTAATTGGAATATTCGATTTTGCTCAATTTTGCCTTTTATAGTTAGTTATGAATAAAAATGTGAGTAAAGGGTGACATAACTCACATTTAGAATAAAGTCACTCCCTAGTAGCACAACGTTCTAACTTCAAGGGGAGCCAAGGGGAGTCATAGAACCACGTGGAGGAAGGGGCCCACGCAGACACTTGGAGGGACTGCGCAGATGGACAGGAGCACATGGCAAGAGCTGGCTACGTTGGAGGAGGTGGGCCTTAGGGTTTGAGAAGGGCCAACGCTATAAAGATGAGGGGAGCCTCCTCATTTTGGCATTCAATTATGTGCATTTGAGCTAGTCACTTTGACTTAGAGCACGTTAGCTGTTTAGCTAGTCTGTAGCACTGTTTAGTGCATTGAGTGTCTCCGTTCAGAGATCTCACCCTTAGCCTCGGGGGACTTCGAGTGCCTGCTCGAGCAAGGTATTTCCATCAGTATTTTTGCAGTAGTTTCATCAGCATTTTGGTAGGAGAATTGAGCATCTTGGATGACTGCGCAGTCTTGAGAGGGATGACGCAGTTCTTTCTGGCAAGAGTTCTGGATTGAGGTTTTGCAGGGGGATTTGTGCTGGGAGATTGAGCAGGGGATCAGCCCTTGCATATTGGAGGATTTTGGCTGAGTTTTAGGCAGAGTTTTGGTGGGTTTTATTCGGTGGCAGCGCAGAGCCTTGAGGGATTGCGTGGGTCCTCAAGGGGGCGATTTTCGGGGGTCGGCCATTTTAGAAAAGCTTTCTTGGTTTTTCTGGGTTTCTTGAGTAGAGTCTAATTCCAGAGTTTCAACGTTTTCTGAGGAGGGGAACAACCCCAGATCCTCATTTGATTTCCAGTAGCAGCAACAACACGACAGTTCTCCAGCAGCTTGGACGCAGTTCAGAGAGAGGCCATTCCTTTGCTATTCTGAGTGTATTTCTTCACTTGCCTTGTGCAAGGCGAGGTGCCATCTTTCTGATCACCTCCTGTACTCATTCTATTACTTAGTATAATAAAATGGCTTAGCATTTCTCTCTGCATTTTTTGAGTATCTGCTTATATTTCATGTTTATATTATTATATGTTGCACCATTGTTATTTCCATCACTTTGAGCTTCCCGGTTATTATATCATTTGTACGTATTTGGTTGGAGTTTACTGGGGTTTGGGGAATATCTCTGAAACGGGATATTACAGTGTGAGACCGAAGGGCTAGAGGATAGAGCATCCAACCAACAGATTCTTGATTTGGGGTAGCATCGGATGTGCTCTAAGCCTCAAATTTTGCAGGGAGGCTTGGGCACATGCATTCCAAAGAACCCAAAAATCGTTTTGGGAAACTCCATCGAGAAACGATTATATTAAAATAATTTATATTTTAATGGAGTTCCTAAGTCTAAACTTAGGAAAATTAAAACATTAATGGGTGTTAATCTAATTGTGGGTGAATCTTCTAGATAAAGACGAAGATCAAGTCAAAATGATCTGAGCTTTTGGTTATGAATTAAGCTAGGCCGTTGGTTGTCCAACAGGAAGATATAAGTAGGGGCTTGAGGGTAATTTGGAAAATACACCAAGAGATTAAGAGATCGAATTTCTGAAGTGAGAAGTTCTTAGGAGGAAGTTCTGATCGAAGAGATCTTTTGCAGTAGAGAGGCAGGGACAGTGATCCAGAGGAATATTTCCAGATCCGGAGAGGCAGTAGCAAGAGGTTGAGTTTTCCCAGTGCAGGAATGCATGAGTGCAGGAACGTGAGTGCAGGAACGCGTGAGTGTAGGAATGCGCAAGTATAGGAACACGTGAGTGCAGGAATACGAGTGCAGGAACACGAGTGCAGGGATGTGCGAGTGTAGGAACGTGAGTGCAGGAAGCACGAGTGTCGGGGTTGCTTATGGAATATCTCTGCCTGATTTTCTTGCTAGTTGGGCATCCATAGATGTACTCAGATTTCACTGCTACGTAATAAAATAAAACCCTTACTGCTGCACCGGTTTTCCCAAGTTGGGTTTTTCCGGGGACATTTGCCCAAAAATAAAAGTGTCCTATGTGTTTGTATTTCCTTGCTCAATTTCTATCTTTCAGAATCATATTTAATTTGGTGTACGCTGCTTCAGTAATTTACTTCAATGTTTCAAGAGGAAATCTAAAATAAGTTTGTAATGTAATTTACGATCTAGGCGAAGTAGATTAAGTTGGTTGCAGTAGGATTCCTGAGATTGTTAGATCTAAGAATTTTCACATGGTATTAGAGCTATTGATGTGAAAAAGGAAGAGCAGATCTAGCACTGAAGTAAGGGCCAACTTGCCGCAGCAAGCAACAGTTTGAATCCCTTGAGGGATTGCATAGTTCTAGGCGAGAGGGCTATATTTTTGTGGGTGTCTCTCTCTGAGTGAGCTGATAGCTAGGTAAGACTATCGGATCGAGCATTTGCCAAGGTAGAGGGAACCACACAAAGCTTCGTCCAGTGTTTTTAAAACCGGCCGGTTGGAACCAGTAACCGATCAAACCGATCGGTCAACAAGGCCATTGGTCCAAATTAGCTGAAAAACCCGGTCAACCACCCCATTTCACCTATTTTGAGCCCTAACTGGTCCTAACCGGCCGGTTTAGGACGGAACCGACCAGTTAACTGCCACGACTGCGGAGGACGCACGTAATTACTTATCCAAGGTGGTTAGGGTCTTTTGGAGGGATAGTAAGGGTCCTTTCCCTCCAAAAAAACCCTCTCCATGCCTTTAAGAGGCCCTTCTCCCTCTCATTTGTCTCACACATTTCATTTGGAGTGTTTGTGAGTTTGCTTGGGAGCTTGGAGAGTGTTGAGTTTTTGCTGGAGTAGCCATCTTGGAGGCTTGGAGTTGGAGTTGGAGCTATTTTGGAGATAGTTTGTACCTGTCTGTGGAGTTGGCATCTTCAAGAGGAGGCTAAGGAAGTTAGTTTGCATTTCCAAGTAAGGATTTTCGCTTGAAAATTCCTCATTTGACTGCTGTCCATGAATTTGATTGTCTGGATCAGGGCATCATTATCCTTTAGGATCTCTCCTCTTACTAAAACCCAAAGACAAGTAGAGAGATGAAAAGATCCAAGTGTGTGTTGAAATGACTTGAAGGCCACCTCTATTTATACTAAAACGTTGAGCACATGTGGGGTTTATTTGGTTGTTGGCCGACCTTGACGAATTGTCTTATAACATAAATAAATTCATAACTCCATGAATACTTATGGGAATCGGATGATGTTTAGATCAATCCTACACCTCTCGATGAGAGGGATCCAAGAAAAATATCAGCTGCCATACATAAGATGGCCCACATGGAGTTTGGCCCTAATTGCCAATTTTAACACTCCATCTCAACTAGGGAGAACTCCATTCGCTGATCCATATGTTTGACTGTACTATCTCTGCCATCAGTGCCCAACACTTCTCTGCTCTGCTCTGCTCTGATCTGCTGAGCTCTACTTTGCTGAACCATGAAGAAGAAGAATTGATCGAGAATGTCTCATACCACACTCTACTGACTCGAAATTAGTTTCATCTGAAGAGAGTGTGTCACATCACTCTTACTGACCGGAATTCAGTTTTATTGATCCCATATCAATATCACAAGAGAGTGTCTCAAACCACTCATATTTATCCCAGATCAATGGAGGTCATCCTAGCATAGGGAGTACGGTAGATACAACGATGTGTCCATCGTTAGTACTGCTTGGTCCCTATCCTCATTTCCCTACTCATTGATCAGATGAGAGGTACTTCCCATGAGTCCTGGACTGCATGGGTAGGATGCCTCGACAGGAGAATGAATCATCCTGTCCACAGGAGAACGAATCATCCTGTCAGTGGATGCCACAGAGAACGAATCATCTTGGCCCACAGGAGAATGAATCATCTTGTTCCATAGTCGCCACGAAGAATGAATCACCCTGGCCCACAGGAGAACGAATCATCTTGTTCCATAGTTGCCACGGAGAAAGAATCATCCTGACCCACAGGAAAACGAATCATCCTGTTCCACAGTCGCCACGGAGAACGAATCATCCTGGCCGACAGGAGAACGAATCATCCTGTTCCACAGTCACCACGGAGAACGAATCATCATGTTCCACAGTCGCCACGGAGTATGAATCATCCTGGCCCATAGGAGAATGAATCATCTTGTTCCACAGTCGCTACGGAGAACGAATCATCTTGGCCCACAAGAGAACGAATCATCCTGTTCCACAGTCGCCATGGAGTATCGCAGGGAAAAGTTTGAACCTCTTACCCTGTACATAATGCACCACCAGGGGATGGTGAGTCGCCCTGTGGTCACATGTTGCTCCAAGAAGTACCCCAAGCCCCCCAAAGCTCCCAGAGCTCAATGTATGCAACATGCAGAACCCTTTTACAAAGGTCTCTCAATGACTTTAAGTCGTTCGGGAAAATCACATATTTGATCTTTCCGGAGGCTTTGAAAAAATGTCTGCGACCTGTACATCAGTCTCAATGCGATGGAGACTCCTTGCTCATTGACTTACCATATCCTAGATATGGCAGTATCTGATGTGTATTTGCTGGAGCAATCATCAAATATGGGATTCCTCAATAATTGAATCCCCCCTCTGGTTGTCACAGAGAATCACAATGGTATTCATCATGTGTATAAACAGCTCAATAGCTTCTGCAACCATGCAGCTTCACACGAGATCATACTCATAGCTATGTATTCGGTCTTGGCGGTGCTTATAGCAATTGACTTATGCTTTTTGCTCATCCATGATATCGAAGCAGAATCCAAAGAAAACCAGCACTGAGAAGTGCTCTAGTGATTCTCCACAGTGCCTGCCCAGTCAGCATTCGAATAATCATGTAGATTCATAGTTCTAGCAGTGTATCTCAATCCATGAGAGATTGTGCCCTGAAGATATCTTAGAAGATTCTTGGCACCAATCCGGTGAGGCTCAACCAAATATGAGCTCACAATGCTAACTGCAAAACATATGTCCGGATGGAAGTTCACCAAGAACATCAACGTAAATGAGTTTATGAAACTCAGAGGCATTTCCCAAATCCGGTCCGACATCACTACCATATAACTTCTGAAAGTTAAGATCCTCGAGGTAGTCACAGGCTTGCAATTTATAATTCCACATCTGGAATCCAACTCCCTCTTACTTCTGCAAATGAGAGGGTCTGCACCTCTCACAAATAGGTCGTCCTCCTAAGGTGTCGGTATGAGAGGTCTATCATCCATAACCTTCAGGTAATGGTGTGGATCGGTTTCACTCCTAGTGAATCTCAACTTCATTAGACAGCTATCAATCCTCTCATAGTACGCCCGGGGTGTTTTGCTTGAAGCCATAGAGGGCTTTCTTCCAGCTGCATACGTGAGATTCCTGATCATCAATCTCAAACCACTCAGGTTGTTCCAAACTTGTGGACCTGCTGCATGAGGGGAATGGTCCCCTTATAAGATTTTCCTTCGGTACATCTCAGAGATGCACCTTCATGCTCTACTTGAATTCAGACATCCCTAACACCATTTGACTCACATCAGGTAGGGCCCCATAGGTAGACCTCCGGTGTTATAGATGCGATATGTAAATTGACATGATCCCAAATGGACCATCCTGCAACTTGATACAAATTGCCAACCCTGAACCCATGAGAAAATCATCTTTGAAAATTATATTTTTTAACACTTACCTTTCCATCGATGAATGCCACCCTGAAACCTTTGACTTCCATTTCCGAGATGGACACCAAGTTCTTCTTGCGATCAGGTACATAAAATAGATTCTGTAAATGAATCGAGTTACGCTTATTCAATTGAGAGTTAACATTCCCTACACCTTTTCCCTTGATAGGTGGCATCGGCTCCAAGTATAATCCCACGATTGTTTCCATCTCTACCAAATTAGAGAGTGCACCCATCTATCCGATGAAGTTCCTTGAAGCGCTACAATCTATAAGCCAGATTCCCAAAGAATCTAAAGGATAGGGCCAATACAAGATAACACTTCTTTATCTTATCAGAAACAACATTTGATTCTTCATACCTGGGGTTCCTTGCTTTCTATGAAGAGTCGGCCATTTCCTTGATGACCTGCATTACCTGTCATTCCTTTGATCACTGAAGATGTCCCTGGAATGATTGTTATCATCATCAAGTGATGTGTCCCTACCATTCGAACACTCCTTCGCATAATGGCCGAACTAGTTATCTGCCTTTCCTTCCACCTTGAGATCCAGTCTTCCAATGAAGTGATCTTTAGGTAGGCCATATTCCACTGCGCCATTCTGATAATATTCTCTGCTTCGACTTCACCCTTGGTGAATTTGAAGAGGGATGAGGAATCCACTGATCCTTTTGTCCTTTCCCAACTGTCTTCGGTGATTGCTCTTTCACTCTTGCTTGGGCATTGTCTTCACCTCAATTCTGATACCATGTTAATTTTTAGGTATGTTCTATGCTTAGAGTAATTTATTTCAATTTTCACAGTTAGCTCCATATCTTTTCTAGATTAACAATCACATCAGCATTAAAGTAAACTGTAGATAGAACATAAACATAAATCATAGAAGACAAGCCAAGACAAGAGGACACAAGATGTGGCGCTAGCCAGGGACAAACCACAATGTGGGGAAACCCTTGATCAATTCTTCTTATATGTTCTTCAATAGTTCAGCACAGAGAGAGAGAGAGACAGGACGTTTACAACAGAAGTCAACACTTTGACTTATCTAAATAAGAACATAGATCATCTCTAAGAAGATGATACATGGGATCAATTGAAGACACGCTGCTTCAACTAATTCTCCAAGGTGACTCCTTCAGCTATCGTTGTGCTGCATTTCGTCATCATGTTGCACCTCACTATGCTGCACCATGTTGTACCCATCATCACTATGTCGCATCTCATCACGCTTCATTAATCATCACTGTACCGATCACCGTACTACATTATGTGCCATTGATGCACCATGTTGCCATCCTGACCTATGTGTTGGCTGCACCTTGCTTGCTTGTTGTCCCTTGCTTGCTTGTTGTCCCTAGCATGCTTGTTGTCCTTAGCATGCTTGTTGTTGCATGCTAGTTGTCCCTTGCATGCTAGCTGTAACATTGCATGCTTGGTGTATTTGCTGCTAAGTACCATACAATTGTCCCAATGTTAGTTAGCTGTCCCTTGCATGCTGCTCTCCTTCGGAGACAGATGCTCCAGTTGTTTCGGCAGTTCCTGGTAGTTTTGGCAGTTCCGGCTGTTCCCGGCAATTCCGGCAATTTTGGTTGTTCCCAGCAGTTCCGGCAGTCCCAGCAATCCTGGCAGTGCCAGCTTTTCTAGCAGTTCCAGCTTTTCCGGTAGTTCCGACAGTTCCGACATTTCCGGCTTTTCCAGCTTTTCTGGCAGTTCCGACTTTTTCGGCATTTCCGGCATTTCCAGCGTTTCCGGCATTTCCGGCAGTTCCGACTTTTCCGGATTTTCCAACTTTTCCTGCAGTTCCGGCTTTTCTGTCAGTTCCAGCTTTTCTGCCCTCTGGATCAGGGCAACGTTATTCCTTAGGATCTCTCCTCCTACTAAAACCCAAAGACAAGTAGAGAGAGGAAGAGATCCCAAGTGTGTTGAAATGACTTGAAGGCCACCTCTATTTATACTAAAACGTTGAGAACATGTGGGGTTTATTTGGTTGCTGGCCGACCTTGACGAATTGTCTTATAATGCAAATAAATTCATAACTCCATGAATACTTATCAGAATTGGATGATCTTTAGATCAATCCTACACCTCTCAATGAGAGGGATCCAAGAAAAATATCAGCTGCCATAAATAAGATGACCCACATGGATTTTGGCCCTAGTTGCCAATTTTAACAAAATTTGATCCTGGGCTTATCATAAGATATTTTTATGGGTGATGCATGAGGGTTTTGAGAACAGGTTGCAGATCTGAAGGGGAAGTTTGATTTTGAAGCCAGATCTAGGCCTTGGAGGGTAAGATCTAGCCTCAAAACCAGCTTTTGCAGGGGCATTATTTCTGCAGTCCAAAGGTTTTAAAATATTTTAATTCTGGAAACAATGATACAAGGGTTTCATTGATAAATCTGAACACAAGTGTGAAATTCGTTGGTTGTTGGGTTATGTGGAATTTGCACTGCCTTCTTGAGGCTTTAGAAATCATTTTGAGATTTTTTTTGCTGCTTGGGGTTTTTCAACAGAAAATTTTTCCAATTTGTTTTATTGCCTTGGGTTTATTCTCTGCGTTTTTCTGTTCTCTGGAAATTTTCGAAATTTTTCTTGCACCTCATCTTCATTTTTGAGTCTCTAACCCGCATCCATATTTCACCCTCACCACTCTGCCTAAGCTCCTTGCCTTCATTGCTCGATACCAGCGTTTTTCTCTTCCCATTTCCACAACCTATCCCCTCTCTGTCGCTACTCTTGCTCTAGCCCATAGCTACAGCTCCAGATTCGTCCTCACCCGCTGCCAAATCCTCTCCACGCGTGGTCCATTTCCAGGTTGCCTGTCTGCAGCCCTTCTCCCATCAATCCGCACATCCAACCCTCTCCACGTCGCCTCATCATACTGCCTTTTCTCCATACGTTTCTCCTTCAAATTGCAACCCTCTGCCAGCCCATCATGCTCCATCCTTCCTCACTGCCTTAAATCCTCACGCAGCAAGCTACTCCATTTCCTCATGCAGCTGCCCATTCACTTAACTTCCTACGTTTCTCCTTGCATCCATTCCAACTCCTTTCCATCTACCCGCAAACCTACAAACAAACCCTCAGCTCCTCTGTCTAATCTTCCGTCCGCCCATCCTGCACACACACACAAGACACGTTTCGATTTTTTTTTTTATTTCTTCTATTTAGTTTGCATTAGGTTTAGTTTGTCCCCTTTTTTATACAAATTCGATTTTTTTTACTGGGTTTCTCTTTGCTTTCTTTATGTTTCATTTTTATTTGTTTGGATTTTATTTAGGTTACGTTTATTTTAAGATTTTCGAATTTTTTTTTACGAGTCTTCATTTTATTCTTATTTGATTTGATTTTCTTTGAATTCGTTTTTATTTCTTTTCTTTTCTTTGTTTAATTTATTTTTTGGGTATGACATTTTAATTTTTGTTTGATTTCAACTTTGTTTAAATTGTTTTATGTTTCATTAAAAACTTTAAAAAATTCAAAAGTCTGATTTCGATTTCCATTTTATTTTGCTAGTTTAGGTTCGATTTTTAGTTTTTTTTTTTGGGGTTTTTTTTTATTTTTTGTTTCTTTTATTTTCATTTTAATTAAAAAAAAATCTAAAAACATTCAAAATATAAAACCTAAAAACATTAAAAAATTAAAAAATTTCTAAAGGGCTAAAAGGGACTTCACATTAATGTGACTTTGAGATATCCTAAAGTATTAAATCTAAATAAATTTCACATTTAAAATTTTTAAATTTTTTATGTGGCCTCTGGCCCATTAAAAATTTTAAAAAATTATTAAATCTTTTTCGATTTATTTCGGTCACATTTAGTCTTGCTTAAAATATCAAGAAATTCACCTAAGGAATAATTAAGTTGTCAATCTAAAATTTCTTCTTGGTGTCTTTTGTGCTAAGGTAAGATCTAAAGGTAAATTTCTATGGTAATTGTCATTTCTCTATAGTTAAATGTGCTTAAATTTTTATATCTGAAGATTAACTATTTGAAAGTGGTAAATTTCCTAGATTTGGGATTTTAAGCATAATCATTTAAATTTTAGGATCTGAACTAGTTAGCTTTTAAATTTTGTGGTTGATAAAGGTATTTGTATCTCTTGAAATGTAATTGCTAAGACATTGTGCATCTGTTGAATATTTTGCATCTATCTATCGTCATTGCTTGGATTATTTAATGCTTGTTACATGTTAGAGATTTTGCAAATATTTTCAAGCAATTGTTAAAGAGTTTTATCGTGGAATTATAAACAAATTTCATATCTCTGTTTCCTAAGAAGCAGCAGCTAATCAATTACTTGGACCGTTGACTCCATAAGGCACAGGTATTAATCATTTAAAATCTAATCAAATTCTAAGCCTTGCTAAGCCTTAATCAAGTACTTGATCGCCTCGTTGTGTCTCCTGAACTAGTTGGTTCCCAACTAGTTCTTCTTCATTCCATTTTTTCCATAGGGTCTACCCCTCTTAGCCTGCTATAGAGAGACAACTTAAACGGAGAGAATGGGGATCACGGTGATAGCCCCCGATCTGAGCGTTGTCGTGGTGCCTAGATACTCTGTGCGACAACAGTAGAAATAAATTAGATAAAGTGAATGGAGGGTTTCTAACTAAGTAGACTTAGAAACTTCAACAGGATGCCCCAGAGAAAATGGAAATCCACTCAGAGAAGATAACTGGAAATTCTCTCACACTGATTCTAGAAATTGTATATTGTCCCCAGCTCCTATATGACCCACTACGCAGTCTTTGTGTGAGCCTGCGCAGTCTCTGCGTGAGCCTATGCAGCCACTGCGTGAAGTCTGTGTGGAGACTCCCTCTGACTGTGTCAACCTTGGCTACTGTTGCTTCTGTTGCTGAGAAATCAAGATTTCTCTTACCAATCACCCACAGTGATTCCTGGCACTGATCTCTACTATCCCGCAGCACTTTTGCGTCAACCTCCACCTGTTGCTGCGATGTCCCTCCTCGGCACAACGCTGGCTCTATTATCCTTCATTGTCTTCTCTGACGTGTATTCACTACAACTGGAAATCACTTCCTTCTTGTACTACCTCTGATCCTCATTGCTTGATCACTGGTTCAAATTCCTTAGCAAACCCTGCCCTAGGAAAATCGAACTAACTGATCAACTCTGTGTATTTCAAATGAACCCCAAGCCTCCTTCTTATACTTTTCTCGTTGAGACTTCAACAGCCGAGATTAAGTCTCTAATCAATGGCTAAGATTAAATCTTGACTTGATCCGCTTTCTAAAACATTCTCACCCATATTTTAATTAAAACCCATTAATACTTTAATTTTCCCAAGTTTAGACTTAGGAACCCCATTAAAAATATTAATTATTTTAATAAAATACAATCCAGATGGAATTTCACCAAACGGTTTTTGAGTTCTTTAGAACTCATGTGCCTTAGCCTCTCCACCAATTTTTATGGCTAGAGCACATCCAATGCTACCAAAAAGATAACAGTTCGAAAGAACTACAAATGCACAAGATCCTTGAGGAACCCACCTCTCAAATCAATACCTTGCTACGGGAGCCCAGATAAGTAGTGGCAGGATGGACTAAGTGTCAGATGGTGCAGAGAAGTGTTGGAGTGATAGATACAGTGGCTAGAACGCCAAGTCTGAGCAGCGTAGTGCAGAGTTGCAGCAGTGCAGGGAGGCACAGTGTAGTAGCAACAGTAGCGCAGTGGCTTCAGAGGGACAACGTGGGACTAACAGAAGTCAGATCTCAAGCATCAAGATGCATCTATGCTGAACACTTATTCAGTAATTTGGGATGTTTTTTTGTTGTTGATGCAATAGCAGCAACAATTTGCAGTGCAGTGGCAGTTGGCAGTGGCAGTAGCAACACAAATGCAGAAATTTAGAGGGAGTTGTAGTACAGATGCAGTGTTGACAGTGGCAGGGTCAGCAGCAGTATAGTTACAGTAGCAACACAGTAGTTGGTGGACACCATGTTAGACATCAACAGTGCAGAGGACGATGTTATGAAGTCAGGGTGAAGCTTCAGTGGGAGGCAATGCTAGAGCACATTCCTCGCTAAGAGGGAGTGTTGATTTCTGGTAGCATCAGATGTGCTCTAAGTCTCAAATTTTGCAGGGAGGCTTGGGCATATGTATTCCAAAGAAACCAAAAAGCGTTTTGGGAAATTCCAACCGGAGACAGTTTTATTAAAATAGTTAATTATTTTTAATGAGACTCTAAGTCTAAACTTGGGAATTTAAAATTAATGGGTATTAATCTAACTGTGGGTGTAACTTCTAGAAGAAGACGAGGATCAAACATAAATGATCATAGCCATTGATTAGCTTATAATATGGGCTGTTTAATGTGAACGAGAAGATTATTTAAGGAAGCTTAAGGGTCATTTGGAAGAAAAACAGAGAGTTGATCAGTCAGATTGAATTGTTGAAGCTAGAGGCAGCGCAATGATTTGTAGTGATCACGCGGAGAGGGGAAGAGAGAGTTGTGGCTGGAGGATCTTCTCCAGGGCCAAGAATACTTAGCAAAGAGGCAGAGAGACACACAGAGGAGGCACCGCAGAGGCCAGAGAGGGTGACACAGAGCCAGGAAAAGCTCACGCAGGGCCCACACGGAGCAGTGCAAAGCCTTCACGCAGAAGTCTAAGATTTTCTGGGAGGCTGATGTTCTAATCCGAGAGGGCTGAAATCAACTCTTGAGAAGCAAATTGATTCCCAACAGAGGTAACGCAGGGCCTTAGAGGCTAACACAGGCCCATGCAGGGGCAATGCAGAAGTAGCCGGGGAACTCGTTGGTTCAGCTACCCGATCAGTCGGAACTTGCAGTGCAGAGTGAGGTAATCTCACTAATTTCTTCTGCCGAGTGATATTCTCTATACTGGATTGTTAGCAAGGCATCCAAAGATTGTATTCAGAAATAACTTCTGCTTAATAATAAAAACCCTCAGATCTGCTACACCCGTTTTACCACATTGGGTTTTTTCCGGGGACATTTGTCCAAAAAGAACTGTCATTTGTGTTGTATCTTTCTCTATTGTTCAGTTTCTTGTTTCGGCATATTATTTAAATGGTGTAGGTTGCAGTACATGTATTTCAATGTTTGCCATAGGAAACTACAAATAACTTGTTCATGTAAATCTATCAAGTAGGAGAAATATCATCAGTTGTTGCAGTAGGGATTCCCAGGTTTAAGGAATTTTCACACATTGTTGGAAGCATTCTACTTTTGTTTTGAGAAAATGTATCTTTCATTCTTGTTGAGCAATTTATTTCAAGGCACTGGTTTTATGGTTTTATTATGTTAATGTTTTTTATTGCTCATATCATATTTTGCTCATAATTCTTAAAAGTAATCCACTTTCACTTTAACATCTCTCCTAGAACCTCGCATTTCTTTTAACTTAGTTTTGCATATTAGGGACCACCCCCCATAGCTAACCTAGGAGATAGGTTAAACGGAGAGAAAAGGGATTTAGTGTGACAACCCCTTCTCTTAGTTCCCTCCCACCAACCACACCTTGTGGGGTTGAAGGCTTTTCTCACTGACTTGTAGGTAGGTGTAGGTGGCAGGGTCAACACAGACCAATGACTGTGTCATTCCAAACAACTTCAAACAATGTTTTAACAGTTGGCATGCAAAAATCCGGAGAATACCCTCAACAAATAGTACAGAAAATTAGTCAAAACATTTCAAGAGTAAACTCAGGAGATAATTCCAACTAAGAATATGAGGCAAAACCTGAATTCATTATTGGGGCTGTTCTTCAATTTTTACAAGGCAAAGTGGGGGGAAACACCTGGAAATTTTCCACAGCTGATGAAAGAGAAATGCCATTAATTTTCTGCCTGCAAATTAAAATCAGATTCATCTCCCTCAATAAACAACTTCAGCCTTCAATTACCAGTGAGTCTGCTACAGGCAGAAATATTACAACAGCACTATACTTTGATGATGACATTTTCTGCTCCACTGGAAACACAAAATTTGGCCTGATAGCGAACTGAACTCGGCCTACAGAAAGTGAGAATTTTGGCATCCTCCAAACTGTTATAAAACCACTTTATTGTGCCCAATAATTCACTGCTCCTTTGTGGTATTAAATTTTAATTTCAGTCTTTGATCTGTGTGTATGTCCTTCTTGAGGGTGATTTGGCTGCCCTCTTAATGGATTTGGCCTCCTTAATTCTTGGACCAACTCAGCTCCAATATGTATAAGAAAATTGGCCCTCTCTTGACACCAAATTTCTGGAAATGCTCAAAGACATTTGTCTTCCCTTAATGAATTGAGAACCCAGCTTCAAGGATCACAAATAGCCTAGGATTGAGCTGCTCTTGATGCACAAATCTGGAAACAACCCTTGGTGTTTTGGGTTGAGAAAATGGCACTGTGAAATCCCCTCGGCCTTGGTGGCTTACCTTGGTAATACGACCTTGGGAAAATGATGTGACTTTCAGAAGTTTGGCCCCTTTGGAATGAGCTCTTCAACCCTTGTGCTCGGCCCTCATGTGAATTTACTAAACCCTACAATAAACTCCAGCTGAAGACACCTATAAAAAAATTCATTCAATGATGAAGGCTCCCTGCAATAGGCACAGTTGGAAGAATTGAGATAATCTTCCCCAAGAGCTAACTACAGTGGCACTCAAAGTCCACCGAAGTCAGCTATTGAGTTTCGCTTGAAACTCTCGAAATTTGCTTTAGCTTCTTATCAATGTCAAATAGAAATGATAGGAATAGAATGATTTGCAATTGAGTTCCTCCTCCTTTTATAATTCCACATGGAGCTCCCTATAGCTTCTAGATTCTCCTTTTTCTCTATTATTTTATTGGTGGGGGCCATTTTCCACTAGGAGACTTTTTGCCACTATTTTAAATAACATAATAATTTGCCTCCTTTCTCAATAAAATATATTTTTCTGCCATTCTCCAATAAAATAATAAATTTTGTTCACTCCCCAATAAAATATTAGTTTGCCGCCATTTTCCATTAAAATAATATTGTCTTCCTCCTCCAATAAAATATTATTTTTCTGCCACCCCATTAAAATAATAATTTCTCTCTTCTCTCACAAAATAATATTTCCAAAATTTCGCAAAACCCCTAACTGATAATTGCATGCACAAAAATTGGAAACATCACAGGGATGGTGGACTGGTGTGGTTGTCTTATCCTCACCAACTCTTCCCATTGAACATGTTGAATTTAATTTAATTTTTGGCATTTTCCCTCTTTGGTAAGTTTCACATTGGAGAACTCGGGCAAACCACAATTAGGTTTTGCTTCACATCCATACATCCACCATTTTATTCCAAGAGAAAACAAAAAATTCAGAAATCAACCTTTGTACTATCTAGTGAAATAATACACTTAGAAATTGAAAGTGAATGGTTTGATGGAATGAAAAGAGAAAGTTATCTCATGCAAAACAAACAACCAAAAATTAATTCAATTGTGACAACAAAACTGAGTTCATGGTTCAGACTCATACGAATAAGTGAATGTATATAGCTAGCTAGAAAGGTAGCCTTTAATCCTCCAGCGATTGTGTAAACAATGACACCAAGAGGTATTAGAAAGCTAGCAGCATAGATATTTACTCCAGTAAGCGCCTTCACAACAGCAGATCCTCCCAAAAGTAGCATTGCTGTTACAATAATGTTTGTCAAGAAACAAAATGCAAGGAAGACAATGTGTGCAGCAGAGCCCCATCTGTAGATTATCAGCAGAGACTTATTTAAGTAAGGATATAAATAAAGAATCACATGTCTGTTAAATTACAATATTATGTTGCACTTTATTGTATATCATCAAAAAAAAAAATGAATAATAGTGCACATTATTCACATACCTGGCTCGAATAATCTCACAAACAGTGTGTGCATAAGGAGCCTTCCTTTTGATTTCAATGGCTATTACTCCAAAAAGAATTATCTACATTCGAGGCATCAAAAGTCATGTTATTAAGATATTGGCAATAACAAAACTTTTAAACTTCCACATTAATGATGTTTCAAGTTAAGTTTATTGTATTGGCTTCTGCCAGTCACCTTATAGTCTTGGAGGTTAACAATTTTTAATACAAAAAAATACAACTGTCTGTATTCTTGATTTATGATCCCATGTAAGAATAATGATGGTACCTGAATCGTGGCACCACTTGCATACCAGAAAGGGCCACTAATTCCATACTCCCAAGCAACATTGGAACTCTGCAAAATTGTTGCAGCCCATGTCCACTGCAGCAATTTGTTGTCAAAGTTAACTAAAAGGTCCCAATCTGAAACAACTATCAAAGAATCTAGAACAGAAATGAATTATAAAAAACCACTTCACAGGTTAAATAATTACCTGGGATACAATTACACTAGCGATAAGTCCAGTTTTAACGTTTCTACCAGCTGTATTGAACCATTCAGATGTATGTCGGGATCCTACATAACGTCTTTCTAGCCATACCTAATGCCAAAATCAGTATACTATTAAATATTTACTTATGCATGTTGTATTCATGAATCATAATAATTATTCTGTGTTTGAGAATTTACTCCAGCACTGAAAATCAGCCAATGTTTGATATCATAAATCTTTTCTCTCAAATAATTCGCAAATAATCTCAACATTTAGTGTTTATTTGGAACAAATGGAAAATATGGGGAAAGAATGGCAGTCAGAGGACAAGGTGTGATGATTCCATAGAAAAGCAACTAAACAGAAGTACATAAAACAACTCCATAAAGAAAATTTGTACGTTAGAGGTAGCATTGTCAAGTTATCTGTTATACTAAAGGATATTTCTGGGCCATAATGAACCAAACTTTCTATCAAAACTTGTATGTGAGAAAGCAACAATCAGCTATGAGAGCAGTGCCACAGGAGTGGAGGGAGTATTTGCTACTTTCTGTCGAGCTATATGACTTCCAAAATGCTGTACATTGAGCCCCTGCACCACATTGACATGGATCCTAAACTGTAGGAGCTGCTTATGTCTAATAAGTAAGCTGTTAGGAGATATATTTATGGTTTTTCTTTTCATTTTCTTATGCATAATCAGTGCCACAAAGAAGGCATATGTCCCTAATCTGTAATATACCCAAGCAAAAATTCATGCAAATTTTTCCACAATTTTGAAACTCTCTTTGACACCTTTCTACAAAGAGTTGGCATGCAAATTCTGGAAAACACCTTCAGCAAATTATGTAATATCCCCAATTTTGATTTTTCATTTAATAGGATTAACGGAGTTTATTGGGGAAGTGCTAAGCATAGCACAATTTTGTAATCTGGGCATTGGAGATATTTTTGGTACATGGGACTTAGGAGAAATCGAAAATTTCAACCTTAGTGGAATGTAATGTTCCTAGGTAGGAATACAAATGATATTAAGCAAATAAACTGTGCAGCAGCATATAAAAATTAAACACACATCAAACATCCATGAAAACGCTACCAATAAGGAACTGCTGAGCCATATTATTAAAAATTTGTAGGCTAGATACAATATGAAATGGAATGGTGCACCTGGGCTTGTCCCAGTGAACAAGCAAGACCAACCCCAGGTGGGAAAATCGCTGATCTAAAGGCTGCCCAGCTGCTGCACCACTATGCACTGCGCTACCCCTGTAAACTGCTGCCCTGCTGAACTTCGACTCGCTGGAAGGTGCTCAAAAACTGCCCAGAAAATTATATCCTTTCAGCCCTGGACTCCTTGGACAAAACCCAGAAAAAATCAGAAGGGAATTTAGCTGGTTTTGAATTTGGATTTTCGACCTCCTTGGAGCCTCTCCCCAACGTCGACTACCAATTTCGACTTGCAAGAAACAGCCTACAAATCCCTCTGCAACTCCTCCAAAATGTTGGTTTTACCTGTGCTATTCAACTCCAAGCTCCCCGAATGGCTCTTGGCCAAGATCAACTACTCCCCAAGTCCCACGAATTTGCTGCTAGATGGCCTCTGCGCAATCCCTTTGTCCATAAATTCGACTGACTTCTGCGCTAGTCTAGCTAGCTGCAAACTCCAGCGAAAATGCCTTCTCTATACTGCCTCCTCAACTCCCGGATCTCCCAGCAAGAAATGAATCCCCTTGCTGACCTCCATCTCCTCCTGCGGGTTTTCTGGCTGCTCAGGAATACATAGTTCCCTCTCTGCACTGATGGCTGAAGTGTGTTGCTGTCCTTGATTCCCTGAAACTCGTGTTAGAACAACCTCCCTAGGGCGGGCACAGATGGTCCTCCGAAGTAGAGGTTGAATCTCCCGCGTGAGAGATTCGTGGCTAAACAACCGGTAGACTTGCTAAGCAGCAAAGCGTACAAGTGAGTGTTTGTTTGCAAATGTAGAAGGTGGTTGAAAATGAGAGTTGATCCTCTTTTTATTACCTTGGGCCTCCTTAGCCTCATGTGGGCCCCTCCATGCATCCATTTGATTTCCCTCCAAGCACATCGAATGGCCAAGTTAGAATTCCCCATGTGGGTGGCCCCCACATTCCACTAACTGCTAAATAAAGTCGAAATTGCCCCATAGTTCCTTAGTCTAAGTGTGGGGTCCTCCTCCTAAGTCAAAATTGTGCCAAAAATGTGTCGCTGCACCCTATGACTAATGTCTTTGAGAAGGGACATGATAGTCTTCCCCTCCCAAATGTTGCTTGCCCTCGAACAACCTCAAAGCTATGTGCTCCAATATGTGCTCACCTTCTCAGGTGGCATCCTCATCCAACAAGTTCTTCCAGCATACCAAGAACTCCCTGATGGTCCTGCTCCTTAGTCTCTTTTCCCTGCTCTCCAAAATGGCCTCTAGTTCTAACACCAATTGCCCCTCATCATCCTGCGGGGGTAGATCAGCTGCTGCTGTCAACTGTTGTCCCAACACCTTCTTTAGGCACGAGACATGAAACACATTGTGGATTCTACTCCTTGGAGGCAGCTCCAGCTCATAAGCCACCTCCCCAACTCACCTAGTCACCCGGTATGGCCCATAGAAGCATGGTTGTAGCTTCTCACCCCCCTTTTGTTTCAGTGTAAACCACCTATAAGGCTGCAACCGGAGGTATACTAACTCAAAGTGCCTCTTTATCCTATGTCGGCCTGCATAAAGTTTTTGCTGATTTTGGGCTGTCACCAAATTATCCTTGAGAGCCTTGAGGGTATCTTGGCTCTCTTGGACCTAGTCTTTGGCCTTTGGGGCCTGGCTGTCTCTAAAAACAATATCAGCAAAATTCAGTGCATCATAACCATAAAGGGCACAGAAAGGAGTCATACCAATAGACATGTGGTGCGTAGTGTTGTAGCAGTACTCACCCAGATGCGACCACCGAATCCACGTCCTCTGCTGACCTGTCAGATAGTTCCTCAGGTACCCCTCCAACCACTGATTAACCCTCTTCGTCTGGCCATCAGTTTGAGGGTGATAAGTGGTGCTAGGAGTGAGCTCCGTCCCAACCAACCTGAAGAGTTCCTGCCAAAAGCCACCCATGAATCTGTTGTCTCTGTCGCTCACTATGTTCTTGGGGAGCCCATGCAACCTGAAAACCTCTCAGAAGAACAACTCAGCAACCTGTGCAGCCGTGTACCTAGTGGGGATGGCGAAGAAGTGGGCAAATTTGGTCAACCTATCGACCACTACGTATATGAAATCCTTCCCCTGTACTATGGGGAGCCCAGTGATGATATCCATCGAAATACTTTCCCATTTCCCCTCCGAAATCGGAAGTGGTTGTAGTAGTCCTGCAGGGTGGGTTAGCTCCCCCTTGTTCCGCTGACAGGCCTCACACTCCCGTACGTGCTGCAGCACATCCTCCTTGAGGTCCTTCCATGTGAATCTCTCCCGAACAATCATATAAGTCTTCCAGAACCCCTGGTGTCCAGACAGTGGTGAATCATGAGATGCTTGGAGTATCCTCTCCCTCAACTACGAGTTGGGCACTAAATAAATGCGCCCCTTGTAATAGATGACCTCATCCATCACACGGTAATGCTCATCTGCATGTTTCCCCTCCAATACCTCACATGCCCTCCTGTCCTTTGAGTACTCCACCAACAACTGAGCCCTCCAATCCTGGCAAATGCTCTTGAGAGATAACCCGGTTGGTCTCGGAGATAGAGCATCAACCACCATGTTGTGCTTCCCCCGCACATACTCAATGTCAAAATCATAGGCCTGCACCTTGCTGACCAATCTCTGTTATCTGTCGTTGACGCCCTGCTGCCCTATGAAATGTCGAAGACTGTTGTGATCAGTCTTCACTCGGAATCGGTTGCCCACCAAGTACTAGCGGAACTTGGCCAATGCATGCATAATGGCTAACATCTCCTTGTCATTTATGGAATATGACAGCTCATTTGGTAGGCGCTTTTGACTCTTTAAAGCTATGGGATGCCCCTCCTGTGACAACACTGCTCCAACTCCTACCCCGGATGCATCACTCTCCACCGTGAATGACTGGGAAAAGTCCGGAAGTGCCAAGACAGGGCAACTGCTCATCACCTCCTTGAGGTGATTAAAGGCAACCTGTGCTCCATCAGTCCATGCGAAGGCCCCCTTCTTGGTCAAGTCGGTCAAAGGTGCTGCCAACTGCGAGAACCCTTTGAAAAACTTCCTGTAATAGGTGCAAATGCCCAAGAAGCCCCTTAGCGTAGTCACGTCTCGGGGTACTAGCCAATCCCGGATGGCCCGAATCTTCTTCTCGTGAACTTTCACCCCATCTTCTCCAATGATATGCCCTAGGTAGAGCATCTTTGTCAACCCAAACTCGCACTTGGAGAGCTTGGCATAGAACTACTGCTCCTCCAGAATGCGCAATACCTCCTCCAAGTGTTGGAGGTGCTCCTCCCACGTCCGGCTATAGATCAGGATTGTAAAAAAAATTTGTTTTCCCACCCCGGTTTTCAGTTTCTCCTTATTTCTCCCATGTAGTTAAATGCCCTTTCCCATAAACATACATTCAACAAGGCTGGAAAAAATAAATTTGCTGAAAACACAAATTCTGGAAAATTTACAGAATGCTGGAAATTGCAAAAATAAAAATTAGCAATAATAAACAGCCATTAAAACACTGATATTTTTGGTCAACGTGACCCTGGAAAAACCCCCTACAACTCTTGGGGAAAACCAGTTTGAGAGCTCTTCTTTATTTCTGGAAAATGCCTTCTTACAGTGAGAAATTTCAGCGAAAATCAGCAAAAATCAGCAAACAAATTTCCAACTTATCTCAATTTCTGAGCCTCACAGCCCACTGGAAATTTCCAAACAGCAACACAATGCTGCACGGCAACTGTACGGACGGTACGGACTGCCGTACAGACAGTACGAATGGCTATACGGACAATACAGACAGGCTGTACGGACCTCGTTTTTTGTGCAGAAAATCAGCTGCCTCGATTTCTGTGCAAAAACAAATCTGCCTTTTACTGTTTTCAGCAAAAAATCTGCCTTTTATTGCTGGTTCTTTCAGCGGCATGCTTGTTCTTTCTGCTGTTCTGATTTGCTGAAGAGCTGCCTGGTATGTGTGCCAAACTGCTGCCTCTTTCTCCTTCCTGTCCAGAAATCTCCCTTGCTCTCTTGCTCTCCTTCTCCCAATCTGCTCATGAAAGAATGAATGATCTTTTCCTCCTTTCCTCCTTTAATATAACTCCAAGTGACTTTTGGGTGATCCAAGTGACTTTTGGGTGATCTCTAAATCCAATGGCTGAAATAGATTTAGATCAGTGGCTGAGATTAAATGCACATTTAAATCTCACTTTCTATTTTTTAATTCACCCACTTTAATAAAGGCCCACTTAGTCATTTATTTCCAAAGTCACTTTTCCTTTCTAATTTTTCATTGACTTTATAAAAGTCACTTTAAAATTAGACTTAGTAACTTTATCACTTAAAGTCACTTTTAAATTAGATTTTAACTTTTTAAAAATTATAAAGTCACTTTAGGAGAAAAATTAAAATCTTTTGGACACTTTTCCCTAGGCCAAAGATCAAAGCCTAGGGGAACCACCTGTCCTCCGGTACCAAATTTCAACACTCCCTCTTACCGAGGAAGGTGTTCCTCACCACACCCATCTTGTCTCTGAAGTAAACATGCTTGCCCCGTGGTAAGGCTTTGGTAGAATGTCTGCTACCTGCTCATCAGTGGAAATATACTCAAGCTTCACAGCTCCCTTCTGAACATAGTCTCTGATGAAATGATATCTGATCCCGATATGATTTGACCTGTCATGAAATACTGGATTCTCCGTGAGTTTAATGCAACTCTGATTATCACAGTAAATCACTGAAGGTCTCAAACGGCTGACCAAATAAGCCAAACAACATCTTGCGAAGCCAGATGGCCTCACAACTAGCTAGACTGACTGCCATATACTCTGCTTCTGCTGAACTCATGTGCTACCTTGACTGCTGCTTTCGGCTGCAACCATGATACTACTGCTGAACCCAACCCAAAACAGCACCCTGAAGTGCTCTTCCTATCAGAAGCACAACCTGCCAATCAGAATCAGTGTATCCTACCAGTCCCACTCCATCTCCCTGCCTGTAGTCTAGATCATAATCCATTGTCCCCTGCAAGTACCGCAAAATGTGTTTTGCAGCCACCCAGTGAACCTTCCTAGGCTCACACATAAACTGACTCATCGTGTTGACTGCAAAACAGATATCTGGTCTAGTGTTGACCAAATACTTCAAGGAACCAATCAGCTGCCTGTACAATGTGGGATCCACCAACTCGGAATCCGAAGCATGAAGCTTCTTCCAGTTGGTAATCATCGGTGTCGACATGGGTCTACAATCCTCCATGTGGAATCTGCTAAGGATGTCCACAATATACTTCCCCTTCCCCAGGAAGAAATGCCCCTCCTCCTGCCACACCTCCAAACCCAAAAAGTAATGCATCAAGCCAATGTCCTTCATCTCAAACTCCGTCGCAAGATCTCTCTTGCAGTGCTCTATGAGTCTCTCTGCACCTGTAATGACCAAGTCATCCACATACAGCACCAGAATGAGAGGCTCCTCACCTATCACAATAAAGTAAAGGTTCGGATCTGCCTCACTCTTTGTGAAACCCATCCCTTGCAAATAAGTGTCTATCCTGGAGTACCAAGCTCTGGGAGCTTGCTTCAGGCCATAAAGGGCCTTCTTCAGTCTGCACACATGGGACTCCTTCCCATGCACCTCAAAGCCCTGTGGCTGCTCAATGTACACCTCTTCCTGTATGAAGCCATTGAGAAATGCAGTCTTCACATCCATCTGGTGGATCTTCCAACCCATCTCTGCTGCTATCGATATAATGGAGCGAATTGAAGTATATCGAGCCACGGGAGCGAAGGTCTCCTCATAATCAACTCCCTCTACCTGGGAAAACCCTCTAGCCACAAACCTCGCTTTGAATTTTTCAATGCTGCCATCTGCAGCATGCTTTACCTTGTAAAGCCATCTGGAAGTAACCACGGACCTGCCCTCAGGCCTCGGCACCACCTCCCAAACATCATTCTTCATGATAGAAGAATACTCCTCCTGCATGGCCTCTCTCCAGACCTGCTGGCTAGCTGCCTCCTCATAGCTAGAAGGCTCAGAGTCAAGGATGCTGGTAACCATCGCCATATAGCTACAAAATATCTCAGGTGGTCTACTCTCTCTGACCGGCCTCTTCGGCTCAGCAACAGATGTGGCATCTCTCAAGGTGTCCTGAAGCCACTTGGGCTTCCTCTTCCCTGAGCATGCTTCTCCCATAGGAGAATGAAACTCCTCCTCCTCATCACCATCAGTAGCCTGAACTCCTGACTGTCTGTCTGCTGTCCTCCTGCCTGCACCTGAACCTGTAGAAGCTGAGGTACCGTGTGAACTGTCCATCAGTGGACTCCCTAGTGAACTGCTCTGTGACCTGCTCGGAGCACCACCCCTCTGGCTCGGTGAGCCACTGCTCACTGATGGACCTGACATCCTCATAGATGTACCTCCTGATCCTCCTGATCCCTGCCCACTGGATCCCTGCGACTGACTCAACTGCTGATGAGGGTCTGGCTGATCCAGATACTCCAACTCTCGTGATCTCCTAAAGGCCCTGTCCTCCTCGAACTTCACATCCCGTCTGACAACAACTCTCCTCTGTGCAGGAATGTAAATCCGAAAGGCCTTTGAGATCTCACTGTAGCCCACAAAGATACCCTTCTCTGCGGTGGGCTCTAGTTTGGTCCTCTTCTCCTTGGGTATATAGGAGTATGTAATGCATCCAAAGATATGAAGATGACCAATATCAGGCTTCTTCCCAGAGAAAGCCTCCTCCGGAGTCATGTGCCCCAAGGCACGATGAGGACTCCTGTTCAGTAAGTAAACAGCTGTGTTGCAGGCCTCTGCCCACAAAAACAATGGCAACCCCTGATCATGTAACATGGCTTTGGCAGCCCCTATGATAGATCTGTTCTTCCTCTCTGCAACCCCGTTCTGCTGGGGGTTGTAAGGAATAGTGAACTCCCTCCTAATGCCTGCCTCCGCACAATAGTCAACAAACTCTCCAAGGGTGTACTCTCCTCCATTGTCCGACCTCAGGGACTTGATCTTCCGACCTTTCTGTGTCTCCACAAGAGCTCTAAACTCCTGAAACTGCTTGAAGACCTCACTCTTGGTCTTCAAGAAATAAATCCAGGTCCTCCTGGAGTGATCATCAATGAATAAGACATATTACTCATATCCACTCAAGAAAACATGAGACATCCGACTGCTCACATCAGAATG
>APFE031065217.1:5331-52979 GCA_000404065.3 Pinus taeda
ATAAAAAAGAAAATCAAAGCAATAAGTGTGGATGTGGATTCTTCTTTGAGAGTTGTAGGTTTCTTTAAGTAGGATACAGGATCATTCCTGGCTAACAGGTAACCCTGTCGAGGCTATGAATGCCTGCTGGCAGCAGAGGCTCTATCTACGACAAATGAGCATATTTTAAAACTGGTTTACAGAGAAGACTTTGTTTTATCTTTACAGACCAAGTAATGACTGATGTAAAAACAAGGACTAACTTGAGGCAGCAAATAATCAAAGTTGAAAATAGCTGAAACAAAATGTCATTGACAGGTTAGAACATAATGTACTTTATCTTTCCATAATAAAGTTTAATTTTCTGAAATTTTTTCTGTTTTGGAAGCTGAAAAAATCCAATAGAAACACAAAGATAACTAGTTCTTCCAAGTGAATCGCCAATTGTTGTGGCCACCAACAAACCCCCTCCTTATGAAGTGTTATTGCTAATACAAAATAAGTGGGGACCCTCAGTAAAAATAAAAAAATTAGTGAGTGTTACATTTTCTTTTTTAGATGAAACTTACAACATCATGGACTTAGGAAAATACCTTGAAGAATCTAAAAAACCTAAGTTTCATAATGAAGAAAATTAGATTCACTCCTTAAGAGATATCGCATCGCGCAAAGAATGATAGGGTACACCTTCTAATGAGTTAAAATGACAAAAACCGAGATTTCGACGCGAAACCTCATCACATCACATACACTAAAGAAACACTCACATTGAAAAACTCTAAAAATCGCCGATATGCGATATCGCATATCGTGCATCACAAAAATCACATGCATCACACATAAGGATTATAACGATCTACGATATTGCGATATTGCGATACCGTTATATTGCAAAATTACGATGTTGCGATATTGCGATACTGTGACCTTGCGATAAAAAAACAGCACGATGATGTTGCGATTTGCGATACAGCGATCTGCGATATCGCAAAGAAAAATCGCAGGATCCCTCCATCGCAGTTGATTTTGGCTCATTATTCGAGAAAATTTTTTCTGCCAAGAGTTGGTCATGTATTTTAATGCGAGTTAATGAGTTATTGCCAGTTGTTAATGAAGTATGGTGTTGTGTTTTTCGAAGAAATAACTCACGTAAGGTGGCATGTTTTGCATATCTTCGGCATTTAAAAGTTTTCCTGTCATTAGTCTTTTATCATTACTTTCACCTCAATGTAAACTGCAGGAAAAGAGGACGAAGCGTTATACAGGGTAGTATGCAGAAAACTATGAGGAGGAAAGACAACGCTCCAATTTACATTTCGGAAGGCACACCTAATCCATTTAAGGAAGAAAAAGAGCCGCAGAACTCTTCTGAGGCATTTATCACAGATTTCTCATATACAGTCATGGTTGAATGGGTAATGAACGATGTTGATACCAGAAACAGACAGTTTAATTCTCAGGGTCAAGAGCTCACGGAATCACTATTTTTACAAATTTTGAGCTTTATACCGGATGAGAGAAAAAGGTGCAAGAGGCAAAAAAACGCATCAGGGAAGCCCAGATCAAGAAACAGAGGCAGTTTCCGATGCGCGATTAGCGCTAATCACACATCGCTAAGAAAAATTGTTCGAAAAGGAAGGCCCCTAGTTACTCAGTCATCTGCAAGCCCCGAAAATTGGAAGAAATCAACGATAGAAACAAACTGGAAACATAAGACTAAAGGAAAAGCAGAAGCAGTCCAAGAGTTAACCAAGTTGAAATGGGGTTTTTACCAGACATACATGGTAATGATACATAGTCATTGGATGATTCTCAAGTATATAATCAATTTTACTGAGAAGATAATGCCAGCTCTTGTTGATTCTGTTTGCTTAACTCAACCAAAGACGGAAGACAGTCAACCGACTCCACTCAGGAAAATACTGAATGCTTGCGACATTAAGGAGTAGATTTACAACTAGTTAGATAGTAGATTTAATTTTAGAAATATTTTTGCTTAGAAAGAGGACGGTCATTTAAACCGAATCCTTAATTTCTGTAAATAAGTTATTTAGTTAGTAGTATTTAAACCCTTCTCATGCATTTAGAGAAGGGTCCAGAAATTTATCAAAAACTTGTCCTCAGAACATGCACTTTTGCACCCTCAGAGGAGGTTTTGGTGAATGAATGGAACAGGTTTTATTTGATATTTGCATTTGATATATGCTACTGATGTTGCACTTCTGTACTCTTAGTGGATGTTAAATCAAGAGATAAATCAATTGTTGCTTGAAGCTCATGAGTAGGACTAGTTATAAATGGTACTTTTATCTCTTAACCATTTCTTCTTATGCGTTAAAGTGATATTTAGTTTTCAATTGTTTATATATTACAGCATGGATGTCTGAGTTATCATTTGGAACTTTTGTACGGTGATAACTATTTGTTTATGTTTAGTGTATGAATAGCTCATTTATGCGATAAGTTTTCACAACTGTTTCGTCTAACTTCTTATACGAAGTAATTCATCTTTATTGAATTCCTTTCTTATAATAGCTGAATGATCTTTATTACCAGTTATTGTTTGAAATCTTTTTAGATCGCATAGAAGAAAAATCACACCCCTAGCATAAATTTTGATGTTTTTCTGTTTATTAGAATACAATAGCATAGCATTAGATTAGAATCAGGATAGAAGTATTCCATTTTGAACAGAAATACCCATCTTTCTCTCACACACACACAGAACTGGGAAACTGGTCCCATATCCCCAGCCAAACCCGCTATACCAAACGGATAAGGAGCTGCCAACCAAGGTCCAGACCGGGCAGGTATCCCACTTGTTGTAGACCCGATTTTCGGGGCCTTCAACATATTTGGCACTAGAAGGAGGGCCTGAACTATGAATGACAAGTAAATCCAAATCAAAATACCATTATGAGAGTAAATCACCCTCACCATCTCCCCTGACTTCTCCATTACACTTAAATCCAGAGTTAGAAGTCGCTAGAACACCACCGCTGCTACAAATCCTGACATTTCAGAATAATCTGTTATTGAACCTCCTGAAGGTAAATCTCTGATTCACAAACTTCAGTGATTTTCCATTTCCCCTCAAAGATCTGATAAATCTCAGGGCAACGTGACTTCACAGTATAACCATGCTCATCCCCTCACCAGATTAAAGAGTGAAAAGTTCGGTGTTCAACCAACCGAATTACCTCTTCCCAAAAGGAAAAGAGCAAGGAAATCACCTAAAGAGTCCGACAGCGAGACTCTTTCATCAACATCATCCATCTCAACCTCTCCACGCGAAGTCAACCATCCACTCCTCCACCCCAGACCATTACCAATCCACCCAATGGAACCCCTACAACTCCTCAATAATCTGCGATCATAATAACCTCATCTTCCCAACCACAGGGATCAGCTTCTGCAAATCCCCCTATTAGTAGTTCAGCAATGGCCCAGTCTCCATGGAACAACCCTGGGACAGTCTTAATGCCTGCACCCTTGAGTCAAATACCGACCCATCCTGAGAAATGGCTACCTAAGTTCAATCCCGAGGCAGGAATGCTAGCAGAAGAGCACATAAACAACTTTATGCTATCCATCAACCTCAACAAGGTTACTAATGAAGATGCTGTTGTTCGACTGTTTCCTTATACTCTGCAAGGAACAACCGGATCGTGGTATTTCTCATTACCCTCTGGATCTATTACCAGTTGGGACATATTCCAAGACCAATTCCTAACCAAGTTTGGTGACAACAGGTCTACGACAACGTTAATCAACGACCTATCCAACCTTAGGGCAGAATCTAGAGAACCGATCAAAGACTTCAATCTACGTTTCAATAAAATTCTAAAAAAAATTCCTACCACTTCCCAGCCCAACAAGGAAATGCGATGTGAATGGCATATCACTGCATTACCATCAAACATAACAATCTTCGTGGAAAGAGCTAATAAAACAACCCTAGCCAAAAACATGAAGAAGCCATAGCAGTGAGAAACATATAATAGCCCTAGAAAAGAAATCCGCGATAGAAGAACGAAAATCTAAGAAGGTCACCTTCAAAGAAGAGTCCAAGAAGAAACAAGCAAAAGATCCATTCGATTTGGAGGGATTGCAAAAAGTTCTGAAGACCATGTCCAATGAAATGGTCGACATAAAAAAGCAAGTAGCAGAAACTTCTTCAAAAAGGCCCTACAGAGCTTTTAAAAGAGGCCCATCAACAGATTCAAGGCCACCCAATGCTATAACAAGTGCTGAATCCAAGGAAGAGGAAGAGGAAATTGCCACTGAAGAGAAAACCGATGATGAAGAAGTTGTAGAATTACAAGGAATGTGGGATTTCATCCTCCCACAAGAAGAAGATCAAGAAGTATTCCCAGTTAACACACGAAGTAGAAATCAGCTTGATCCTCCCCAAACTACCCCAAAGCCAAAGAGCGCAAGATCTGCAACAAAGGATAAAGTCGCAAAAAAGAAAACGACATCTAAAGCGACTCAAACTAGCCCAGTCCAAACAGATTCACCAACTCCATCTAAAACACTGATCGTTTTTTATGAAATGGAGTACAATATTATAAAAGACATGAAAAAGACTAGGGCCAACATCATTCTTTACGAATTGAGCAAGTTAAAGCATCAACAAAAGATAATGTTGAAAGAATTACATGCTGTGCCAGTTGCAACTTTGCCTGCCACTGTAATTTCTCAAGCTTCCCAGAACATGGGAAGACCTCCAACTAATACAACTAACAAGATTGATCCAAACGACGTCGCTTTAATTGAGAAGATCGAGATCTCATACTCCCCCTTTCTCCTTACTTATGAAATTTTTAACAAAAATGTACATAATTGTTTAGTGGATTCTGGTGCTTCATCGAATATTTTACCAAAGTCCATATGCACCAAATTAAACGGTCAACCACAGAAATCCGCTGTTCGCATAGTTCAGCTAGATCGATCTCAAGTCGAAGTCATTGGCGAACTAAATCAAGTAACCATAAGGCTGTCATCCAACCCAAAGGTATGTCAAGTTATTGACATATTAGTCGCTGATATCCCTGAATTTTATGGCTTAATTCTTAGCAGGGATTGGTCAGAAAAACTGCATGGATACTTCGCAACTAATTGGTCACACATGTGGCTGCCTTACAATGGTAAAGCCAAATCAAATAAAGTTTGAACGAGAATTACATCAGAAGTACATAGTAACGGAATTAGAGGGGGAAAATGAACCAATAGCATATAACAGTAGCATAATTGGCAATTACTCAGTGGATTATTTTCTCGGCAATTTTAATGCTCATACGTCACCTTATTTAGAACATTCTGTTTTGTCCCAAGTCGAAATTTTTTCTCAGGATAGTTCAGAATGTATCAATTTTTTAGATAGACCTGTAAATAAATCTTTGTTTTGGAAATTATTTTTTGATGGTTCTAAATCTAACGAAGGAGCAGGAGTAGGATGCATGCTAATTAGTCCAGAAGGAGATAAAATCATGTTAACGTGCAGGCTCGAATTTGATTGTACCAACAATACAGCAGAATATGAGGCTTTAGTCCAAGGGTTGTACAAAGCAATCGGGTTAGACATAAAGTACCTCCAATTCTTCGGGGACTATGAAATTGTAGTCAGACAGGTACGGAATACTATACATTGCTTATCAAGTCATTTAAAACACTATCATTCTTTAGTTCAAGATCTGACTGAGCATTTTATAGCATTCAATATTTCATCAATTCCCAAAATCCAGAATGCAAGCGCTGACCTTTTAGCTAACGTAGCTTCTAAGCTCATTCCTTCAGAAGATTTTAGTCCAGATAGATTCTCAATAAAATTAATCTTTAGACTTTCTATTCCTGACAACATCACAAATCGGAGAATATTCAATGACGATCCTGATATCATAAATTTCCTTACATCTGAAGGATCCTACTCCAATCAAATAATTGACGAAGACCAACATGATCAACAATTGCAACAAGATAGCACTAACAATGCTATACCTAAATCAGTGGTCAAGTTATAAGACCTGTACGCTTTGAAAGATCGGTTTAAAAGGTCTACCAATTCAAAGCTCCAAAGTTCAACTTTGAATTATGAATTAGTAAACCTAGGAACCGATGCCAAACCCCAAAACATAAATCTAGGCCTTGGCCTAGCCCCTAAAGAAAAACTAGCATATATTCATCTTTTGAGACAATACAAAAACATTTTTGCTTGGAACTATGATGAACTCAAAACATACGACACTTCTATCATCCAACATACTATTCTAATGACCGATAACGAAAAACCTGTCCAACAAAAATTGAGAAAGATTCATCCCAACTTAGAAAATCAGATAAAAGCTGAGCTCAATAAGATGTTGAGTGCCAAGATAATCTTTCCTGTTAGACATTCTAAATGGGTCTCCAATATGGTACATGTTAGAAAGAAAAACGGAGAGATTAGAATTTGTATTGACTTTCACAATCTTAACAAAGCCTCTCAAAAAGACAATTTTCTCTTACCACCTATGGAGCAAATATTACAGGCAGTGGCAAGCTCAGAATTAATGTCTTTCTTGGATGGATTTTCAGGATACAATCAAGTTCTGGTACATCCTGATGATCAATTGAAGACCACATTCAGAACTAAATGGGGCACATATGCATATCGAAAGATGCCATTTGGTTTGATTAATGCCGGTGCCACATTTCAGAGAGCCATGGACATTGCATTTAAAGGTTTAGTCAATAAATATGTAGTAATTTATTTGGATGATAACCGTGTACTCCAAGAAACAAGGTGACCATCTCAAAGACTTGAAACAAATCTTCTAACGATGTTTAAGGTATGGAATTTCACTTAACCCAAAGAAATCTTTTTTCGCATTAAGTGAAGGGAAACGTCTAGGATTCATAGTGTCAAAATCTGGAATTCACATCGATTCTGACAGAACCAAAGAAATTTCCGAAATATCCCTACTTCATAACAAAAAAGCCATGCAATCTTTCCTTGGTCAAATCAATTTTGTAAAGAGATTTGTTCTAGATTTTTCACTAATTGTATCTCCTTTATAAACCATGATAAAAAAGAACTCTATTTTTAAATGGGGCCAAGATGAACATGAAGCGTTCAACCTGATCAAATAGGCTATTATTAATGCTCCATCTTTAGCAACTCTGAATTTTTCAGAGCCTTTTATTTTATACACGTTTGCCTCAGATAGGTCATATGCTGCGATACTCACTCAAACGAATCAAGAAAAGGCAGAAGCACCAATTGCTTTTTTCAGTTCAAATTTGCAGGGTGCTGAATTGAATTACTCAGATGTGGAGAAACAGGCTTATGCTGTTTCCAAAGCGATCAAATACTTCAGACCTTTTTTACTCAAAACCCATACTAAAATCATAGTACCGTTTCCAGTGGTAAGGAATCATCTAGTACAAAAGGATGTGGGTGAGAAGAGGGCCAATTGGGTAACTTCCTTACAAGAATATGACATAGAAATTAAACCAGCAAACATTGTAACTGGTCAAGGCTTTTGCAAAATGTTGGCTGGAGCATCGCAAATCTCTGAAACTCCATCTGTAGAGGTACAAGTGTGCCAAGTAAGCCTAAACGATGAAGAGTCATTATACGCTGATATCATTTATTATCTTAAGAATGGATATGCTCCTTCATACCTCGATTATACTAAGAAAAGAACTCTAAGGTTAAAAGCCAAACAATATCAGCTCATAAATGATATTCTTTTTAGAATGAATTACGATTCTGTTCTCCTTAGATGTCTTGAGAAATCTGAAGCTGATAAAGTTTTGCAGGAACTCCACGATGGACCAGCAGGCAGACACGATGCTGGAGATCCTACTGCACATAAAATCTTGCGCGCAGGATATTACTGGCCCACGTTATTCAAAGACTCGCACAGTTACGTGAGGAAATGTCAAGTCTGCCAAACTATTGTTGGGAGACAAAAGAAGACATCCTTACCACTACAACCAGTTAACATCGACCGACCTTTCAGTCAGTGGGGATTGGACATAATAAGTGAGATCGTTCCTCACTCTTCCAAGCAGCATAGATATATCCTTACAGCGACAAATTATTTTACTAAATGGGTAGAAGCAGTTCCACTCAAGATGGCTAATGTTGAAAATATCATTGAGTTCATAGATCAATTTATAATCACCAGGTTTGGATTACGTTCCGCTTTAATGTTCGATAATGCATCATATTTTTCTTGAAATGCAATCACTGAATTTGCACTTAAAAGAGGATTCAAACTAAATATTCAGCCAATTATTATCCAGAGGGAAATGGGTTATCCGAGTCTACAAATAAAAACCTAATCAGGATTATCAAAAGAACAGTAGACCAAAATAAAAAAAATTGGCATAAATCCTTAATATACAATTTATGGGCAGACCGAATAACGAGAAAAGCTTCCATCGACACTTCTCCCTTTAATTTAGTTTATGGGAGAGAAGTAGTTCTTCTGATTCATTTAGCGATTCCTTCTTTGTCTCTAGTTCAATACATTGATGAAGTACCAATTTCCTCATTACACCTAAGACAGATGGAAATAATCTAATTAGAAGAACAGCGAGAACAAGCTAAGAAAACGCATGCTCATCATCAAGCACTAGTAAAATCCTCTTTTGATTCAAATATAATGACCAGAAAAGATTTTTAGGTGGGAGATTTAGTTTTAAAATGGGACAAGGCACATGAAGAAAAGGGGAAGCATACAAAATTTCAAAGAATGTGGCTTGGTCCTTTTCAAATTGTAGAAGTCATAGGTCCATCAACGTTTGTGTTATAGGATTTAGCAGGTAAAAGAGACTCTTTGCCTGTCCATGGACAAATTCTTAAGAAATATTTTCCATAGAAGATTATTCTTCTATTTTTGTAGAGTAATAGTTTTTCTTTTCATAATAAAACCAGTTGCGAATGGTTACATTAGGCATTTACGAAAAAGACACCAACTCTCTTTCAGATTTTGATTTTTCGCTTGTATAAATAACAAATCTTTATTATTGAAAGATACAGTTAAAGACTCTAACCTAGATATGACACTAGTTTCAACTTCATAAAGTTTGATGAAAACAACCTTTAGTGAAGAAATTGTTTTATGTCAGTGCAATGAAAGGTATCAATAACAAAATAAAGATTCTCTATAGAACAACTACTTCCAAAAACTCTACCATTGTCATCTAGAGCTATCTAACGGAAACAATGACTTCCTCCCTGCTAAGGAAATCACAACTTTCAAAGGAACAATCCAAGGATACACTTCATCTTGAAGAATGAGAGGTCTCATCACGAGCCGTATTATCATAATCACAAATATTATAACTTGCTAACTTTGCCAAATACTGCACACCACAACAGGGCAATGACTCAAGATTGTTACAATCAAGAGGCAAGGGGTCTCATCACGAGCCAGCTTGTTCAACAAAGTTATAAATCAAGTGAATCACTGTGTCATAAATTGGCTATCAAACCAAGACATGTTTCTTTAAGAGTAAAAAGAAAATTAAAGCAATAAGTGTGGAAGTGGATTCTTCTTTGAGAGTTGTAGGTTTCTTTAAGTAGGATACAAGATCATTGCTGGGTAACAGGTAACCCTGTCGAGGCTATAAACGCCCGCTGGCAGCAGATGCTCTACCTACGAAAAATGAGCATATTTAAAAACTGGTTTACAGAGAAGACTTTATTTTATCTTTACGGACCAAGTAATGACTGATGCAAATACAAGGACTAACTTGAGGGAGAAAATAATCAAAGTTGAAAATAGCTGAAACAAAATGTCATTGACAGGTTAGAACATAATGTACTCTATCTTTCCATAATAAAGTTTAATTTTCTGAAAGATTTTCTGTTTTGAAAGTTGAAAAAAAATCAATAGAAACACAGAGATAACTGGTTCTTCCAAGTGAATCACCAATTGTTGTGGCCACCAACAACCCCCCTTCTTATGAAGTGTTATTGCTAATACTAAATAAGTGGGGACCCTTAGTGAAAAATTAAAAAAATAAATTAGTGTTTGTATTTCCTTTTAGATGAAACTTACAACATCATGGACTTAGGAAAATACCTTTGAAGAATCTAAAAAGCTTAAGTTTCATGATGAAGAAAGTAAATTCACTCCTTAAAGAGATATCGCATCGCGCAAAGAATGATAGGGTACCTTCTAAATGAGCCAAAATGATAAAAAACGCAAGATTGCGACACAAAACTCCATCGCATCGCATGCATTAAGAAACACTCACATTGAAAAACCTTAAAATCACCGATATGCGATATCACATATCGCACATCGCAAAAATCACATAAATTACACCTAATGATAATAATGATTAAGCGATCTGCGATCTTGCGATATTGCAATATTGTGACCAAACGATTAAGTGATTTGCGATATTGCGATATTGCGACCAAGTAACCTTGCGATAGAACAACACGATGAAATTGCGATAATGCGATGCAGCGATCTGTGATATCGCAAAGCAAAATCGCAAGACCTCTCCATCGTAGTTGGTTCTGGCTCATTATTCGAGAAATTTTTTTTAGGCCAAGAATTGGTAATGCACTTTAATGCGAATTAATGAATTGTTGCCAGTTGTTAATGGAGTATGGTGTTGTGTTTTTCGAAGAACTAGTTCACGTAAGGTGGCGGGTTTTTGCATATCTTCGGCAATTAAATTTTTCTTGTCATTAGTTTTATCATTACTTCCACCTCATTTCTAAACTGTAGGAACGAAGGACAAAGCATTATACAAGGCAGTATGCAGGAAACTATGAGGAGGAAAGGCATTACTCCAATGTCCATTTGGGAAGACACACTTAATCTACTTAAGAAAGAGAAAGAGCCGCAGAACTCTTCTGAGGCATCCATCACAGATTTCTCATATACAGCCATGGTTGAATGGGTACTGAATGATGGTGATACCAGAAACAGACAGTTTAATGCTCAGGGTATTTATACCCGATAAGAGAAAAAGGCGCAAAAGGCGAAAAACACATCAAGGAAGCCCTGATCAAGAAACAGAGGCAGTTTCCGATATGCGATTAGCGCTTAACTAAGAAAATTTTTTCGAAAAGGAAGGCTTCTAATTACTCAGTCACCTACAAGCCCCGAAAATTGCAAGAAAGCAACGATAGAAACAAACTAGAAACATAAAGCTAAAGAAAAAGCAGAAGCAATCCAAGGGTTAACCAAGTTGAAATGGGATTATTACCAGGCATACATGGTAAAGCCACATAGTCATTGGATGATGCTCAAGTATATCATCAATTTTTCTGAGAAGATAGTGCCAGCTCTTGCCAATTCTGTTTGCTTAACTCAACCAAAGGCGGAAGACAGTCAGCCGACTCTACTCAGGCAAATACTGAATGCTTGCGACGTTAAGGAGAAAATATAGAAATAGTTAGATATTAGATTTAATTTTAGAAATAGTTTTGCTTAGAAAAAGGATGGTCATTTAAACCGAATCCTGAATTTCTGTAAAAAAGTTATTTAGTTAGTAGTATTTAAACCCTTCTCATGCATTTAGAGAAGGGTCCAGAAATTTATCAAAAACTTGTCCTCAGAACATGCACTTTTGCACCCTCCGAGGAGGTTTTGATGAATGAATGGAACAGGGTTTATTGGTATTTGCATTTGATATCTGCTACTGATGTTGCACTTCTGTACTCTTAGTGGATGTTAAATCAAGGAGAGATAAATCAACTTTCGCTTGAAGCTCATGAGTAGAACTAGTTATAAATGGTAATTTTATCTCTTAACCATTTATGCTTATGCGTTAAAGTGATGTTCAGTTTTCAGTTGTTTATATATTACAACGTGGATGCCTAAGTTATCATTTGGCACTTTTGTACGGTGATAACTATTTATTTATGCTTAGTGTATGAATAGCTCATTTATGCGATAGGTTTTCACAACTGTTTCATCTAACTTATTATACGAAGTAGTTCATCTTTATTGAATTCTTTTCTTATAATAGTTGAATGATCTTTATTACCAGTTATTGTTTGAAATCTTTTTAGATCGCATAGAAGAAAAATCACACCCCAGGTTAGCATAAATTTTGATGTTTTTTTGTTTATTAGAATACAATAACATAGCATTAGATTAGAATCAGGATAGAAGTATTCCATTTTGAACAGAAATACCCATCTTTCTCACACACACACACTGAACTAGGAAACTGATCCCATATCCCTAGTCAGACCCGCTATACCAAACGGATAAGGAGCTGCCAACCAATGTCCGGACCGGGCGGGTATCCCCCTTGTTGTAGACCCGATTTTCGGGGCCTTGAACAAACCCTGAACTTCAAACTTCGAATTCTCTTCTCAGTATACTATTCACAGCTTTGATAGCACGTAGAAAATCTGTGTAGGTTAACCCGATAATGTAATATAAATCAAAGTAGAATACTATAACCTACTTCTACTATCAATTTGTGGAAGCTTAAAGATCGAGTTGAATAATATAACCAAAAGAAGAAGAATCAATGGCGCAATACACATGAAAATACTTTGGGGAAAGCCTTAGCTAAAAACCCCACACTATTGTATTATCATACATGGTGGAAATACATAGGAATTATACAAAGCCTTAGCTCTCACAGCTAGCCAGCTCTTAGTACAATCCTCACAGATGCTCACTGGTAATCTTGGCTTCTCTCTAGCCTTCCTCTCTGCCCTCCAAGCTCCTATTTCCTTGCGTTGTTCCTTGTGGATGATTTTGCCTTCAACCAAGTGGAAAACCAATCCTTCAAAACTGCTGATTCCTCAAGGATTTATTCTTGACTGCATGCATGAGTTTTCTCCATGAGAAAACACATGCAACTGATAGTACACTTTCCTTGAAATTTAATATCAATTGGGTCTTTTTCAAAATAGACATGCATGAGTTTCTGATGAGGGAATCTTCAGTTAACTGCAGTAGCACTAGTTGAGTGCATTAATGCATCAACTGGCTATTAACTCACTATTAGTTTCTCAAATAGTTTGGAACTAATTTAACTAGACTTAACTCAGTAAACTGAGTTAACTATTTACAACTCAAATATAACTCAATCTTATCTCCTTAATTTAAGGGATAACTCTTGCATGACTTCAGAAAGACTTCTAATTTGAATTTATCCAACTAATTAATTTAAAATAAATTAATTAATTATTTCCAAGTAGTTGTTAAGACTAAATTCAATTTTAATTTACAATTAATTTAAGGACAAATTAAATTGGAATATTCTTGTTGCCATATTTCAACAGTGCGTTGATCGTCTCGTTCAGAAAGTGCGTACCCTTGTCACTCATTAACACTTTCAGGCAGCTGAATCTGGTTAAGACATACTCAAACAAAAACTTTGTTGTCGTAGCCCCTGTACAATCCTTAATCGGTTGTGCTTTCACCCATCTCGTTATATATTCCATCGTGGCGATAATATAGTGCACACTTGTTTTCTTTCACGGGGGCTAAATTGGCTCAATGAAATCAATTGCCCATTTTTCAAATTCCTACAAAGATACTTGAGGACGTAGTGGTATCTCATCCCTTCGCAATGGTCTTCTAGTTCTTTGACATGAATCACATGCCTTACAATGGCTTGGAATCCTTGTGCAAGGTAGGCCACCATAGACTTGCATGCAAAATCTTCTGTGCAGTTGCCTTACCTACATAATGACCTCCCACAGATCCCCCATGAGCTTCAACGAGAATGTTATCCTGCTCAAAATCCGACACATATCTTCGCAATATTTCATCTACATCCATCTTATACAAATGTCTCGCAATGATTGAAAAATATGTCACATGCACTACTAGTTCCTTCTTTTTCTGACTTGTATATCCTTTTGGTGCCATCCCCATAGTCAAGAAGTGAATAATATTGGAAAAATGATCATCCGCTACATGCACCGCAAAGAGTTGCACGTTCGGTAACCCTTCCTCCATATTATTAGGTTCCTCGCCTGTTTTGATCCGCGACAAATGGTCAGGTCCCACATTTAACCTTCTAAGATTCACAATGACCTCAAATCCACAATCCTGGAATAATAGCAACTATCTGCAGATCTTCCCCCGCAACACAGGCTTATTGACAAGGGCTTTCAAGGAAAAATGATTTATATGCATCTTGAAGTGCCCTCCTAATAAATAATTCTTGAATTTTTGCAGCACGTTCACCATGGCCAATCCTTCGTGCGCAATCATTGAATAATTCTTCTCAACCTTTGATAATTTCCTACTAGTGAAGGCTATAGGATGGTCCATTTCTCCTTCACTTGCCTGCGTAAATATTTCACCCAACGCAATGCAAGAGGCATACACATGTACGTGAAACTCCTTTTTCCAATCAGGGAATACCAAGATCAACACAATGACCATCTTTTCTTTCAACACATCTAGGCTACACTGACATTCTTCGTCCCAACAGAATGGTGCATCCTTCTTTAGCAGTTTCTCCATGGGCACAATAATTTGGGCATAAGCTTTGATAAACTTTCTATAGTATCATATATGTCCCAGCGTCACACACAAATGTTTTACATTCCTTGGGGCCTCCAAATTCACAATTACCGCAATCTTTGAAGGGTCCACCATCAATCCTTGCTTGCACACCACGTGACCCAACAAGATCCCAAAGGGAACACAAAATATACATTTCTTCAAATTCAACAAAATCTGGTATTTGCAACATGTATCCAACATCATGCACAAACTTTCTACATGGTGCTTCACTAATCCAAACACCGTCCAATCATCAAAGTATACTTCCAGGAACTTATGAATGAACACTTTGAACGCTGCTATGACTACGCGGGAAAATATCATAGGCGCATGCTTAAGCCCAAACGACATCACAATGTGTTGAAAACAACCCCACTCCATCACGAAGGTCATTTTTCTCCTATCCTCAGGCGTGATCTTGATCTGATGATACCGAGAAAATCCATTAGTAAAGGAATAGGCCGCATGCCCTCAAACATTGTCTAACACTTCATCTATAAATGATGTTGGGAATGGGTCAAGGACACATGCATCATTAAGCTACCGCAGATCTACACAAATCCAAGTTTCACCTTTTTGTTTCTTCTCTTGAACCACCATCGGGTTTACTCAGTCAGATTCTTCAAGAAATTCTATGATGCCTGCCTCCATCATCTTGTTGAGCTCCTCGTGAACCTTTTCCTTGTATTTAGGATTAAGGCGATACGACCTTTGTTAAATAGGCTTCGCGCCTAGCTTAAGAGTGATCTTCATAACGTCCAAATCGCCAACTATGCCCTTCAAATTCAAAAACTTAGTGGGGAAGAGATCTTGGTATTCATGGAGTAACTCAGAAACTTTATCCACGGTAGCGTCATCCCAATAATCTCCAATCTTCGTGAACTTCAGTTCAGCTTCAGTGCCAATGTTTACTTTCTTTGTTTTCAATGGCGCAGAGATGTCTAGGTTTTCTTTTTGTGGGCCTTCAACTTCACAATGCCCTTCTGCCTCTAGAAGATTAATGTTTCTCAGATATTCATCCTCCTCTTCAACATCACAATATAGCATTCCAGCACATGGCGCAGCTAGGTGCTCCAATCTAGTTAGGTCCATTCCATAGGTACCATCAACATTATGAAGATGACCACCTTAATCTCTTGTAGAGCTTCATCGATGCTTGCGAAGCTGTATTCAAAGTTGAAGGTCAATAAAAACCCTTCCTTCAATATATCCCACTCCGCAGTGCCATGACAGAGCCCTGTTTCCAGATGCCAGTTCATGGGAATTGTATCCAAAGTATTGAAAAATATGTGTACCCACCGAGGTTGCAGTTTTGTTCCCCATGCTTTAGTCCATTTTGCTAGGTGGTCACATGGATCGTCCTTTCCATTATATTTCTCAGTCATTCTAGTGTTAACACACCCAAACTCTAGCTTCATCATTCTTCTGTAATCTCTCCATCCAGCAACACTATCCTTATGCGTACCCCACCATCGTGCAGACGTACCGTGCAATGCAAACTCTAATGCTTGGAAGCGGTGATCCTTAGGGACCTCATGCTCAAATTCATCCAAAAATATATCTACATCAGTTAAACCATCATAATAGGTTAGTTTACATACCTTCGACAAAACACAGTGCAACAACTTTTTCATCATATTGCATCACAATGTAGACACTTCATGCAATATATTCCGCCAATGCTCTAATTCCTCATTTGAATCAGAGGTGTAGGAACTCTCTATCCCATGAAATCCTCCCATCTTCCATAGGATTGATCCAATCATGATCTCATGCTATTATTTTGTAGATTTGATCCATTTCATCAACACTTTCTTCATAATCACGAACTGGCTCAATATATCGCACCCCCTTTGCAGGGTCCAACAGTACTACAACCCGAAGTGATTTTCTTTCAAACGACATTTTCCTCTTCTTCAAATTGATGATCCCATTCATATCAATGGCCTAGTCAATTCCCAGGAGCGCGGGGTATAGATTACTGTCATCGACGATTTCTATAACCTCAAAGTCAATCATCATGCTCACACCTTCTATATCAACTATTACTCCATATAATCATCCCATGGGGATGATTTTTTGCTAGTTTTCCATTATGCGCTGAATCAGAGACCATTGCAGCTTAGGTCTCCCCATTATTTCCCATGTTTGTTGTTGTAATATGTTTGCATTGGACCCCAGATCCAAGATGACCTAGTCCATCTCATAATCACCTATCTGCGTGATGAGCCTCATCTCATGCCCTATTCATGCCTTATGTTTGCCAATTTTTCTAACCACTCAGTGTCCATCATGGACCTTCTCTTTGCTGGCGCATTTGTTTATTAATTCATGTGGGCCTTCCACATCTTGGTTATCACGTAGTAGTTTTATGCAGGTCTCCAAAAATGTAGTGAGTACAAAGGGATCAACCTCTACAGGTGCATTGGTTTCTTGCACCTTGTCTTGGCTTCCTGAGGTGGATGCCTCAAGAAGCTCTTCTTGTCTTCCATAATGTTTCCTTGGCACAATTTAGAACAAAGCCAACTTCCTTCTCTGGGGCCTTGCAGACCCATCCATCCTCTTTAGGTTGATGACCTTTATCATCGCCAGTTGTCATTCCACTTCTCAGCACTATATTCACACTTGGATCCTCCTTGCAAGGCTAATATTTCATCATCTATAAGTTCTACGTAGGCTATTTAGGTTGTATTTTCTTCTCTTGCATCTTAGCTATCAGCACTGGGCATGCTTCTATAGTATGGTCAAACTGTCTACAGTATTGACATGACGGGTGCGTAGGATTCTGGCACTCTCGCGCACAGTGCCCTGGATGTCTGCAGTTGTAACAGATGATTTGACCACGACCTCTACCAGGCCCTCCCCCTCCTCAGCCCCATTCTCGTCCCTGATAACCTCTGTGCGCTCTTTCAATGCCCTACTATGGAGGCCAAGTTTCTTCTTACATCCGATACTTAGGTGTTCTTTCCATCATCAGCTCATAGCTTTGATAGTGGGGCTCATCATGGCCCACCAATTTGTAGAAGTTACATAACAATTCCTGGGGTGTCTGGACAAATTTTTGAAGTAAATGGAAATTATCCGTCACATGTTGTTCGTAGCACACCATAGCGCAGCTCCCATGCTCAGCCTTGCTGGGGCTTTTGGCTTCACGGGAATCGACCCCCCTCTTGTAATATAATTCATGTACACAGGACAGTGGTCTTTATCATGCCCCTGGCTCTTGCACTTCAAACACCAGACTTCCACCTGCACTTCTGGTTTAGTCTCCTTGTATTTCTTCAAACTCTGTAATTCTAGGTGTAGGCTCTGTAATAGAGAGTGACCCCCAAGGTTGGATTCTAAATAGGTGATGCATGCAACCCCATCATGATTTCTAGGGCTTCTGCCTGTGTTCCTATATTCTATTGTGATACAGAAATTCTCAGGTGGGGCAGAAGTGAAGCTATAAACCATTCGCGATGCTGGCTATATGTGAGATGCATGTTAGCTTCTCGAATCTAACACTTCAATCTTTGATCTAATTCCCAAGGCGTCTCATCGACCCTCATCATGATTTCTATGAATCCAATTACTGAGTCAGACTTAGTCTTACTAAACTCCTTATTTAAAGGTGCCTTAGTCTATGTTAGTGACGCAAGAGGATTGTCATAACAATACTTAATATACCAAGTTAGCATGCCATCCTTCAGAGCGGTAACCAATTGTGCCTTCTTTATATTGTCATCAGTAGTTTGTTGCGTTGTCCAAACAACATTCGCAACACACCAAAACTGATTTGTATCTTCACTCCCTATGCCCTTGAAAATCGGCAGCTTCATCATGTTCGCCATGTCTAATGGTGGTGGTGGAGGTGGAGGTGTGTGCACAGGTGTATGCGGTGAAGGTGCGTGTGGAGATGGTGTGGAAGGATGATTTTCTCGAGGAATTCCCTGAGAGATTAGCTTAATAGTGCTTTGCGATGGGGTTTGTTCCATCCCTTTCGTCACTTAAAGGAGGTCCAATCAATGGAATATACTCCAGCCTTGATCCTTCACGATTTCTAAAGAGTTGTCCACTTCACATATATCTGAACATCAAGGTAATGGAATCACCCATTTTTCACATAACAACATTTTAATCCAAGTATTCAATGATCTTAAATACTTACCTTGTGGTCCTTTGAAAAATCTCTGCTCCGCTTCGCTATAGCTAACGGAGGTATCAATTGAAAATTCTATAACAAATCCTCCTAGAATTTGATCGAGCCAATGATCAACAACCCTTGCGATCTTGTTTTCAAAAGCTTCTAATCATCGCACTATTTCTAGAATCCACACTATAGGACTATTGAGCTTCCACCTTCCTTGAATGTTCGTTAATTTAGCTAAGCACTCATATAGTTCAATGGGAAAAGTACAGAAGAAGAGCTCGTGTATCTCTATATATAGATACTTGTTCAACCACTCTTCCTTCAACAAGCAGGGATTCCTATTTTCTTGCGTCGCGAATTAGTGAATCTTCCGATCCAACCACTTTTCAATTTCTTTCTTCGTCAAATTCCAATGATGTGACATCACACATCTCTTTCAAGTAGATCCCGGTCCCAACAACGGAACCATTTGTTGGCTTAGGGGGTCCTGACCTAGGTTCAGAGTTAGCTGCACCAACCAACAAAACCCTACTCTACTAGACCTTTCGGCAACAACTCGCGTAGCACAGGATGCAGTCTCACCTAAAGCAGTATGGCAGGATGCAAGAACCAACTTTCTACATCCAGAAACTAGTGTCATGTCTTCCAGTGCCTTAGATCTACCTTTGCACAAATCGACACACTCTTAGGGAATGTTGATGCAACTCTATTACAATAGCCTTCAGACCTTTGTGAAGGTCTATGATCAATCCTTGTGGACCTCTAATAGTCTATTCACCTACTTGTGCACATCAAAGAGTAGTTCTAAATTAGTGTTTTCGCAGATTTACTTAAGTTATTGGTGAACATAAGAGAAATCACCAGAGTCTTTGCAAAAGTATTTAAAAATGCATTGTGTACATCATTAACACTTTTTCAAAAGAGTCGTGTAACATTCAATTAATATTCCATAAAGCACACCATTAATCGACAATATATAACATTAATAGGAATAAATAGAAATACGCAAGAATTCTTCAAAAATTGTCTTTATTGATCTTCAATTCAAGTTTACAGATTCAACACTTCTGTGCACTCAGTTGCAAGGGTCCGCACACTCAGTTGTCGACTCTACCTAGGCCTTTGTGCACTCAACTGCAAATCCCTTCTTCTCCTATCTTACCCACTTCTCCTCACTATCACTTCTTCTTCTTCCATATTCATTACTTACTTCTTAATTGATGCCTTATGTTAGCACCTAAATCTACCTTAGGCTGAAGGAAGGCAAAACTCAGGGTAACCAAAAACCACGCTTAGTCTGGTAGCTAGCCCTACTAGAACAGGAGAGGACTCTCTCCGTGTCACGCTCAGTGAATAATCAAAACGATATGGTCTGAGATGACTTACAGTGAATATTGATTTTAGGCTAGTAAATAAATATGGATACAAGAAGCAAATTTTATAAATGACTGAGTTTCTAGGATGTATGGGACCAACGAACAACAATGAGCAGAGAATTTAACACAAAGGCACAGATTACTTCATGAGGCAAGATCAGCGGAAAGTCTAGCAATTGAATCTGAAATAATGCGAAATGGAAAGATTGTTTAGGAGGCTGAAAAGGGCACAAACACATGAATCCTTTTCAACAAAAGAAGAACACAAAACATGAAACTTTCCCACAGGCAGAGCAATAAACACGAATTCTACCTTATCTTACTTAGAAAATTTCACTGAAATGAATATGAATGAACTGTGAAACATAATGAAATACATATGAAACATAAAGAGAACACATTTGCTACACTCACACCACATGAATCTCATGAACCAGAGCCGCTGCCTTTCATTAATTCTCTGTCAAAATATACAATGAAGAACTGAGTTTCTCTCCCACAGTCTCCCAGAAATTACAACCCTTTGCAAATAGTTTTGCATACAATAAATAGACTATGCCATTGGGAAATAGGATGACCCATAGTTGGGGAGTTTTTCAAATCATTACAAAATGGAAATGGAAAGCCAACCATTAGTGACAGGTGCAACGTTACAAAAATGACAAATGGCTTGGGTGACTGCTCGCCTTCCTTTGCCACTTGATAGAAGCCCACCTTTAGTGAAAATACTTTTAAACATGCCTTAGCTGCTGAAACAAGTGTAGTGTAAATGAGCGGGCCCACTTGGAGAAAGTCGCGAATTGAAATGTCGCGAAGCGGAAGTGATTTTGGCCTTTTGGTCTATATGCAGCGCGCCCAAATCTATATGCGCCGCACCACTTTGGAGGCGATTTTGAGGTACCCTCTATATTCCAAATTATGCCCCAGTGTGCTTGTTGGAAATCCCTACCTGTCTATTTTACAACCCAAGTGGAATTTCTGAATTTGGTGCTCATTTGCCCCTCCAAGACTTCATTCTCCCAAGACTGCTTCCTGTGTGTCAAAATAGGGGCAGATAGGTCATTGTTTTAGTGTTTTTGACCTCCTGGGGACCCAAAACTTGCCCAAACTTCTTCGCCATGCACCAAAAATCATGATTTTTCATGATGAGTCCAAAAATGCAAACCATTTGTGATTTGAAGCTCCCAATCCTAAGCGTCGCGCCAGTGGCGCGGATAACAGGGAGAAAATCCCTGTTTTGTGCCCAAAAATTTGTCAAGTGACCAAAATTTCCCCCAATTTTTTGAAATTTGGGCTGGATATCATCTATGAAGTGATATGTTTGGCCATAGAGGCTTCAGCCAAGATTCGAAGCCGATCTTGCTCTTTTTGCCTCTTTTGTCTCTTTGTTGCTCTCCCCAATTTCGCTTTCAAACTCCTTATCTGAGCCTTTGAACTCATATTTCGTGCCCTATAGTGATAAACCATCTGCCTCAATATGGTTTTGTCCTTGTCAGCCTTCTTTCATAGTCTCTCAAGGTGGATGTTGATACGCTCGAGCCAAATCTCTCGATAAGCCTCTATCTCCTGCTGAATGGGTGTCCTCACATTTAGGCTTCGTTGGGCAGCCTGTTGGTCTTCACAGATGTTTTGCCACCTCTACGAGGCCTCTTGGGTGCATGTAACTCTGTTGGCGAATCACTATGTGTATCTTCTTCATGATCATATGACGGATCAGATGTCATTTCTGTTGGTGGACAAACTGTCTTGGACAAATACGTGTTGATATGTCACATTGTCTTGTAATGCCTCTAATGATGTGCTTGACCTTTGTCACCAAGAGAAAGTAATGACCTGAGGGACAGTAAGGGGAGGGAAAAATAGTGAGGGATTAGGGACTATAGGGAGAGATTTTTTTTGGGAAATATAGGAGGGTTTGAGGGGTTTTATGTGTGGGATAGGGTTTAGGGTTTCACCTTTGAAAGTTTTGGGAAAGGGAATTTAAGATAGGGGTTTAGTAACTTTAGGGGATGGGGAACAATGGAGTCAAGGAACAAAGGGAATTAAGGACAAGAGAAATAATGGAACACCTTGGTGGCAAACAAGTTTTGCAGCCCTAGGCAGTAGTTTACATGTGAGGAATTCAAAATGAAAGGGTTGAAGTTTTGTTTCAATCATTAGCATCCATAAACCATCATACCCTAGCACAAACTTGGATGAAACACACAAATGGAGGCTCAACCTACTTGTGGAATGAAGAATTTGCAATTTGGAGAAATATTTCAATGAATTTCATGCCTTTTAGCCCTACGTGTCGCGCCTCCCATGTGCGCCGCGCCAGTGTAAATTTACACTAGAAAATTTCTCCCAGTGTGTCGCGCTCCCTCTATGCACCGCGCTCCCTCTGTGTGCTGCACCCTTTTGCAGGAGCCCTTTGGAGGCCTTCCCAATGTCCAAATTGGGTGCAAGATAGCTAGTTGGAAAGGTATTTGAATCTTCTTTCCAACCCAAACACAATTTTTTTATTTGGAGTCCATTTTACCTGTCAAAAATCAAATCTCCCAAGACTGGTCAAAATGTGCCAAATGAGGCTGCCTCAAGGCAGAGAGCTGTTGCAGTCAACTTTTGAAGGTGTTCCTCAACTCCAAATTGAGATCATGATAGCTCATTGGAAATATCTTTGTGTCTAGTGATCATTTTACTCATTAAACAAGTCATTTGGCTAACTGAGCTAGGAGAAAACTTGATTTTCCCAAGGTCACTTTAGAGGTGCATCAATTCTCCCGAGGCAATTGTATTTTTGACATTTCTCTAAAACCATAATACCTGTGTAAATAGTGAAGGAGGTTTTTCTTTCTTGGCCTATTGTGGACAAAATCCTCTCTCAGGTTTCCAAAATTCATCTTTTCTTGCTCAGAAACATCATCTGAGTGAATTATTGGACCTTCCTTTAGCCTGTAAGTATTATTGAAGCACTCTGAGAACAACAATTTGCAAACCCTAGACCTAATGATTGAAATGAGTCTTGTCCATTAAAAGATTAAACATTGACTGTCATGGATTTTAATAACTTTGATGAAAAGACCTAAGCCAGCAGGTACAAGACATGAGGGGAATGAATTGACAAGACCCTTTCGTCAGATTATGGCATGCCTCTAGCGGAATGTAGCTGAGTGAATGGAGCGAGACACCTAAAAATGAGATGAAGAAAGAGTTTTTATCTCTGATGGAGGACTGACAAGACCGAATCTAACATTGGCTCCAATGGGGGATGGTAGCTCCAGCTCCTTGGAGGTGCCAAGAACTGCAGATCTTTGGGTGAGCAGACAGTGCCTTCGTCCATTGGGCTATGGAGTCATTATTTCGACAAACCACACAAGACTATGACTCATTTATTGGCCGAAACCTGACTCAGACCGACTTAATTATGGAACCAACATGACTAAAAAAACTGAATCAATGCAAAAGGAAATGACTCATGACTGACTTAACTAAAATAAGAACTGACAAAACTTATTCAATGGCAGCAGTCCATCAAGATTCGAGGGTTTCAAATTATGATGACAGCCACCTGCATACTAATGCAATATGTATAATCATGTGTAATGTGTCTTCCAATGTAACCAATCAAGTAGATGCCTCCTTGATTGATTCTCTTGATTAGATCTTCTAGTCAACAACAGATACTGGTAACTGGGCTTCAAAAAACGTAATTGACCATGATCTCCTTCATCACTGAATACTGCAATAATCACCTTCACTGCTGTCTGCAACAAATCTGCCATTGGATCCTGAAAAACATGAAGATTGACCTCTTGCTGGAAAAACAAGGTACCTTTTTCTCTTGATTTTGGTCTTTCTTCATAAATAAGAGTATGTTCCGGGTCTTCAAAAAATTCTGAACAAGTGGATGAACAAATCTCATTTTCAAAGAACATTTCAAAACATGAGACATATGAGGAGGAATCTGAAAGGGAATCCTGAATGGTCTGATCTTCTGAAGTTTGAACATATGGTAGGTCATCTTCATACGATATTATATCCAAATTCTCATTACATTCATCACATTCATCAATCATGAGAAAAGCAACTTCAGATGTTTCTTGAAACCTAACAATAACATTTCTATCATCTACCATAAATTCATCCAGAGGAACTTTTTCACTTGTTTGAGCAAAGATCCCATCTTGCTGTTCATGAGCTGACTGGATTACTTCTTCATGAAGACTGTGTTCTGATGACATGAGAACATTTGGATCCAAAACTCTGTCTTCTTCATCCCAGATGATTTCAGCAACAGATTTCTCTTTCATGGGACTTAGTACAAGGTTTTCTTGGTCATCACAATCTAAATCTACATCTGAAATGGCTGTCTTAAATTATCACATTCTGAATTTGAAACTTGATTTCTCTGCATGCTGTCTTCTTCTATGGATAGATCTGAAATGACACTTTTTCTTTCATCACTTTCAGCCATATGGAACTCTTCAACCTACTGATCTATTTCATGTAATTCATGTTGACTGTCAAGATGCAAAATTCCTTCATTTTCCACTGTACAAGGATCTTGATTCTGCTGCAAAGTTTCCTGAGCATCTTGATGGGACTCCTCTAGTTTCTCTTCATGTTACTGAAATGGATTCTCGTACAAGGCTTCCATGATCTCATCATCCATAAAATTATCATCCTCATAGTATTTTTCAAGGCTTTCAATAAAAGTAGAAGCATGTTTGCAACAGTCATGAACTAGATTTAATGATGGATACGAGTCTTTATATCTTTCAATGAACAGGGCATGAAATTCCTTTAGACAGTAAATACAAGAAGCGGGAAAATTTTCATACCAATATTGGGCTTCACCTTCCAGAGTGGCCAGGAATATCTTCCTCAGGAAATCTTCAGGAAAATTAACTTTCAACTTGCGAATATGCATGTGAAATCTAACTAGATGTAAAGAAACATCCTTCCTACCATCATATTTAAACGTAGGCAGATTCCTTGACCAATCTACTTTCAGAATCTTATTTGGAAAGCCTAGAATGTGATCTTGGCTCATGGGAGCGTATCTTCTTGCAATCCGCTCCATTTAAAAAAAAAATCTCAAAGCTACTAATCCCTCTACAGTGGAGTCACTGAAGCACCGGTTGCTGGATTCTTCAGTGAAAGGAGTCGCCAGATGAATGATTTCAGTCGTCTTCTTATGTCTGATCATTTTTCACCATCAACAATCAACTGTAAACTTGAGATATGTGCTAAGGAAAAACATTCTTCAAGCAAACCATTTTCTTCCCCAGTGGAGTCACCACTATGTTAGCACCTAAATTTGCCTTAGGCTGAAGGAATGAAAAACTCAGGGTAACCACAAACCACGCTCAGTCTGATAGCTAGCCCTACCAGAACAGGAGAGGGTTGTCTCCGTGTCACGCTCAGTGAATAATCAAAATGATATGGTCTGAGATGACTTACAGTGAATATTGATTTTAGGCTAGTAAATAAATATGGATACAAGAAGCAAATTTTATAAATGACTGAGTTTTTGGGATGTATTGGACCAACGAACAACAATGAGTAGAGAATTTAACACAAAGGCACATATTACTTCGTGAGGCAAGATAGGCGGAAAGTATAGCCATTGAATCTGAAATAATGCGAAATGGAAAGATTGTTTAGGAGGGTGAAAAGGGCACAGACACATGAATCCTTTTCAACAGAAGAAGAACACAGAACATGAAACTTTCCCACAGGCAGAGCAATAAACATGAGTTCTACCTTATCTTACTTAGAAAATTTCACTGAAATGAATATGAATGAACTATGAAACATAACGAAATACATATGAAACATAAAGAGAACACATTTGCTACACTCACACCACATGAATCTCATGAACCAGAGCCGCTGCCTTTCTTAATTCTCTGTCAAAATATACAATGAAGAACTGAGTTTCTCTCCCACAGTCTCCCAGAAATTACAACCCTTTGCAAATAGTTTTGCATACAATAAATAAACTATGCCATTGAGAAATAGAACGACCCACAGTTGGGGAGTTCTTCAAATCATTACAAAATGGAAATGGAAAGCCAACCATTAGTGACAGGTGCAACGTTACAAAAATGACAAATGGCTTGGGTGACTACTCACCTTCCTTTGCCACTTGGATAGAAGCCCACCTTTAGTGAAAATACTTTTAAACATTCCTTAGCTGCCAAAAAAAGTGTAGTGTAAATGAGCAGGCCCACTTGGAGAAATTCGTGAATCGAAATGTCACGAAGCAGAAGTGATTTTGGCCTTTTTGTCTGCGCCCAAATCTATATGCACCATGCCACTTTGGAGGCAATTTTGAGGTACCTACTGGAGTCCAAATTGTGCCCAAGTGTGCTTGTTGGAAATCCCTACCTGTCTACTTTCCAACCCAAGTGGAATTTCTGAATTTGGTGCTCATTTGCCCCTCCAAAACTTCATTCTCCCAATACTGCTTCCTGTGCGTCAAAATAGGGGCAGAGAGGTCATTTTTTGAGTGTTTTTGACCTCCTGGGGACTCAAAACTTTCCCAAACTTCTTGGCCATGCACCAACAGTCATGATTTTCATGCTGAATCCAAAAATGAAAACCATTTGTGATTTGGAGCTCCTAATCCTAAGCACCGAAAATCCCTATTTTGTGCCCAAAAATTTGTCAAGTGACCAAAATTTCCCCAAATTCTTTGAAATTTGGGCTGGAGATCCTCTATGAAGTACTATGCTAGGCCATAGAGGCTTCCGCCAAGATTCGAAGCTGATCTTGCTCTTTTTTCCTCTTTTGTCTCTTTGTCGCTCTCCCCAATTTCACTTTCAAAATCCTTATCTGAGCCTTTGAACTCATATTCCGTGCCCTGTAGTGATAAACCATCTGCCTCAATATGGTTTTGTCCTTGTCGGCCTTCTCTAATAGTCTATCAAGGTGGATGTTGATAAGCTCGAGCCAAATCTCTCGATCAGCCTCTATCTCCTGCTAAATGGGTGTTCTCACATTTAGGCTTCGTTGGGCAACCTGCTGGTCTTCACGGATGTTTTTCCACCTCTATGAGGCCTCCTGGGTGCATGTACCTCTGTTGGCGAATCACTGTTTGTCTCTTCTTCATGATCATATGAAGGATCAGATGTCATGTCTGCTGGTGGACAAACTGTCTTGGACAAATAGGTGTTGATATGTCACACTATCTTGTAATGCGTTTGATGATGTGCTTGACCTTTGTCACCAAGAGAAATAATGACCCGAGGAACAGTACGGGGAGGGACAAATAGGGAGGGATTAGGGACTATAGGGAGATATTTGTTTGGGAAATATAGGAGGGTTTGAGGGGTTTTATGTGTGGGATAGGGTTTAGGGTTTCACCTTTGAAAGTTTTGGGAAAGGGAATTTAGGATAGGGGTTTAGTAACATTAGGGGATGGGGAACAATGGAGTCAAGGAAAAAAGGGAATTAAGGACAAGAGAAATAATGGAACACCTTGGTGGCAAACAATTTTTGCAACCCTAGGCAGCAGTTTACATGTGAGGAATTCAAAATGAAAGGGTTGAAGTTTTGTTTCAATCATCAGCATCCATAAACCACCATACCCTAGCACAAACTTGGATGAAACACACAAATGGAGGCTCAACCTACTTGTGGAATGAAGAATTTGCAATTTGGAAGATTTCAATTAATTTCATGCCTTTTAGCCCTGAGCGTCGTGCCTCCCATGTGCGTCGCGCCAGTGTAAATTTACATTGGAAAATTTCTTCCAGTGCGCCACGCTCCCTCTGTGCGTCGTGCCCTTTTCCAGGATCCCTTTGGAGGCTTTCCCGGTGTCCAAATTGGGTGCAATATAGCTTGTTGGAAATTCATTTGAGTCTAATGTCCAACCCAACTATAATGTTTCATTTTGGAGTTCATTTTCCCTGTCAAAAATCAAATCTCCAAAGACTGGTCAAAATGTGCCGGCAGAGTGTTGTTGCAGTCAACGTTTGAAGGTGTTTCTCAACTCCAAATTAAGATCATGGTAGCTAATTGGAAAGATATTTGTGTCTAGTTATCATTTTACTCATCAAGCAAGTCATTTGTCTAACCGAGCTAGGAGAAAACTTGATTTTACCAAGGTCACTTTAGAGGTGCATCAATTCTCCCGAGGCAATTGTATTTTTGACATTTCTCTAAAACCATGACCTCTGTGTAAAAAGTGAAGGAGTTTTTTCTTCCTTGGCCTATTTTGGACAAAAACCTATCTCAGTTTTCCAAAATTCATCTTTTCTTGCTCAGAAACATCATTTGAGTGAATTATTGGACCTTCCTTTGGCCTACAAGTATTATTGAAGCACTTTGAGAACAACAATTTGCAAACCCTAGACCTAATGACTAAAATGAGACTTGTCCATTAAAATATCAAACATTGACTGTCATGGATTTTAATAAATTTGATGAAAATACCTAAGCCAGCAGGTACAAGACATGAGGGGAATGAATTGACAAGACCCTTCCATCAGATTATGGCATGCCTCTAGTGGAATGCAGCTGAGTGAATGGAGCAAGACACCTAAAAATGAGATGTAGAAAGAGTTTTGATCTCTGATGAAGGACTGAAAATACCAACTCTAACACCTTAGACTCTTTAAGACACACTTATTTATAGCCCTTTTCATACAATTCCATGATCTGCGGACCATGGGTGAATCTCAAAACCGACTCAAACTTTACGTAAAACAAGGGGCTAAACCCTTTTGACCCCTATTCATCTACGAGCTCCGCATCCACAAATCATAGATATTTTACATTATTTACAAAAATTGTACCAAAACGTGGGTTATCTTAACCCCAAAACTAACCTAGGGGACGCCATCCCAATAGTGGACCACTCTGTGATGGCCTTCATCTTCTTGGGATCCATAAAACTCCTCTTGAAATGACATGCCCTAAATACTGAAATTGTGATTGGATGAAATCAAATTTGTTGAAATTGGCATATGACTTATGCTCTCTTAGCGACTACAATACTTCTTTGAAATGCTCTTCATGCTTTTCTCTAGCTTTCAAATATACGAAGATGTCATCAATGAAAATCAACACAAAATTTTCCAAATATGGGATGAGGAAATTGTTCATCAGAAACATAAATGTGGTTGGGGAATTTATGAGCCCAAATATTAGCACCACAAACTCATAGTGACCATATCTTATCCTAAAAGTTTTTTTTTGGATGAATTTCATCCTTAATCTAAACCTGATGATAACTAGATATCAAATATATTTTTGAAAACACCACAACCCCTCCTAGCTAATTCAATAAGTCAACAAAACTAGGAAACATGTACTTGTTCTTCATTGTGGCTTTATTCAGATGTTGGTAATCAATGCACAACCACAACGTGCCATCCATTTTCTTTACAAATAATGATAGGGCTCTATTGACAGTGCTGGACCCGCCAACATTTAGGGGACCTTCCCGATATGAAGTCCCAATCAGACGTCACACCATTTGGTGTAGGAGTCCCATCCAGTATAAAGGCTCGGTTGCCAAATCCTTAAAGATTTGCCTTGACTCTAGATGTAAACACAAGAGAGTGATGCAATGGTCTCTTCGAAAAGCAAGGGAGGAAAGCCTAGTGAGTGCGCAGTTGCAACTATGTCAAGGTTCTTCTACTGCAAAGGGGTGAGAAAAGTGAGATTCTAAGTGAGAGGTAATAGTACCACCCAAGAGGAGACACACATGAATCAGAAGGATCTGTCTAACATCCAACGGAATAGTCCACAACAGATGTGATGATCATTACAAACAACGAACAAGGAAAGGTATGTCTAGTCTCTTGTGGAATAGTCCACAAGGATGGGACAACAATAACAACCATTACAAGACATTCCCAATAAGATAACCACTAAAATAATCGAAATAGTTCAACTATATTAGTACATGTGAAAGCAAACATGAAATACATGTAGATTTTTAATGTAGATTGAAATTGATTACGTAATATGCTAAAAGAAAAGACTTGAATCTACTGTACTCCTCAATGAAAAAATAAATAAAAAATAAAAAATAAAATATAAATAAATAAATAATAAAATAATAAAAATAAATAAATAAAAAATAATAGTTGATTGATGAAATCATGAAGCAAAAAAGGAAGAATTGCAATCGCACATAACACAATATTTTTCTGGGAAAGCAATAGCTAAAAACCCTGCTATCTTTATATTTCATTAACTAGAAGATATGAGAAGAAAATACAATGCTTGTTCAACCTGAATAATCTTTACATAAGTACAAACTATCTCACTGTTTCAGAAACCAACTCAAGCCAATACTTAGCCAATTTTGTTGTTTTCCAAGCTCCTACTTCATTGTATAGTTTCCAAGGGAATTAGCCCATATTTAATTGGGAAATTACTCACTCATAATTGTGCAATCCATCCATAGGCCTTCCTCTGATTGCATGCATCACCTATTTAATTTAGATCAATTTACAACTGATAATACATTGTCCCCGAACTCTAATCTCAATTGGGTCTTCCTCTGAACTAACATGCATGAGTTATTTTGAGTGAATTATCAGTTCTCTGATTGATCACTACATGTGAATTAAATTTACTTTAATTCACTTGACCAATCACTAGTTCCTCCAACAATTAGAACTAGTTTAACTGAATTTAACTCAGTTAAACTGAATTAAATAATTACAACTCAATAATAACTCAACTTGGGCCCCTAAAATTTAGGGATCACTCTACATGACTTTAGATAAACTCCAAATCGAATATACTAAGCCAACTAAGTCAAATTAACCTAGTTAATTGCTACAAGCTGCTATGAGAATAGAATTACAATTTAATTCAATGACAAATTAAATTAGGATTTTCTTGTTGCTGTTTTTAACAATAAAAATGTCCATAGAATAGTCTTGCAAACATTCATAGTCCATGCATGAAGAATGTGCTAGCCTTAAAAGGATTTTCTTATTAAGAAAAATTTCCAAGACACGTGTTGAAAATGTACATCACTAGCCCCAATAGTGGGACATTAGAACCATTCCCTGCTCCTCAAAGAACTAGTTGATCTCTCTAATGCCTTGTGAGAGGAGCCAAGGTGAACCTTGCTCATACAATGAGGGGGGTATATATAGCCAAGGGGTGATGCTTCCCCCTTGTGAATCTTTAACTACCTTAATGACTGTCATGCTTCCTATGGCTTTTCAACTTACATGTCTCTCCATATTCATGTGTGTCCTTTGGAAATCCACTTTACAATACATTTGAATATAATATACATGGTCCACAATAGTGATGTGGCATATGACCACTCATGACATGACACTGCTTACATGGATTTCTTGGTGATGTGGCAATGTCGTCACTGTTGCTACTGAGTGTTGGATTTCTTCTTAGATATGCTTTCTCTTCACCTCCACATGGCTTGATGATGCATAGTCTTCAATGATCTTTAGTCTTGGATGGTAGTTGTAAATTGTGTCCCTTTTCTTCCTCTTGATTTGACCACCTATGATTTCAACTACAAGAGAGTCTTTAGGTATGCTTCCCTCCTTCTTATCCTTCTTCATCATCTCGCCATGAATTAATAGTGTACGTGTTCTTGCGATTCACTCATGATGGGACGACACCAATCTGAAAACCCCCTAGTCTAAGATGATGCATTCTTATCCATGAACTAAGCCCAACACAAGTCACAAACTAGGGATAGGGGCTCAATGACTGCACATTGCATATTTCCAACAGATAGGGGGAGAGATTGGGCTTTGATATTGCGCAATGCATAGCTCAAGGAGGCTTGAAGGACAAAACTGCGCAGTTTTTGGAGCTAGTGGGGTCCAACTGAGGGAAAGGTCACTGGAGGAAGAATTTGTGTAGTTTTGGATGCTAAGGGATGCTGGGATTTTGTGCATTACTTAGTTCTAGCAAATAAGGAAAAGGCTTGAGGGTTGAAGATGCAAAGTGCATAGTTCAAGGCAGACTGCGAGACACAACTACACAATTTTGAAGGTGAAGATCGGGAGTTGGACTCAGGAATTGTGCAAAACAACAGCCTTGGAGGACATGGATTGCACACTTTATAGTTCCAAGTAGCAGGGTCATATCCTAGAGGGCGAAGAATACATGGTGTGCAGTTCAGTCGGGGCTCGGTGAAGCTAAGTTGCTCGATCGAGAAGATTTTCTGAAAATGGCCAGTGATGAACTGTGATGAAACTTGATTGTGACCACACACTTAGAATAATTTGAAGAAATGAAAACATAGATCATCAGAACTCATAAACAAATCATTTCCCTCTGTGTGACTTCCTCATGGAAAGATATGACAAGTGCAACACTTAAGATAGGCTTTAGGACGACTGTGATGACACTTGTACGACAATGCTCAATATTTTGTGCATGGATGTGACATATGTTTACATGGTTGGAACAAGTCATATACACAAAGACCGACCTTCGAAACCATCAGAAAAGGCTCACAAAAAATATACGACAACTAAACATGCCAAAAGACGACAGCTAACCCAACATGCAAAAGGGACCAAAGAACTTCGAGAAAGCTCATGAAATGAGCTGTAGTGTTTGCCACAATAATGAAAATACTAAGGAAGGCTCCAAAATTTGAGTCTAAGGGAAAATTTTGGAGGGTGTTGCAACATCTACAATAGGCTCTTTAGGGAAATAGGTTGAGCCTAATATATCCCTTGTATAACATTTCCTTCAACTACAATTTTAGCTCCAGTAGCTTTGACGTGCTCATGCAATATGGGGATTTAGAGACTAGAACTGACCCAGGAAGTAGGTCAATGGAGAAATTTATCTCTCTTGGGTGGCAATTTGGGGATTTCCTTCATAAACACATTGCCAAATTGTTTTAAAACTAGGTGATCCTTAATTCTAAGCTTTTTATCCCTTATATCATTGGTCACTTGGACCACAAACAAGGCACATGATTTTTAATCGCATCTCTTTACCTAAAACATTGATATATGCTAGACCAAAATCAACTTCCTCATTCCTTGGAGTATTACTTCTTCCCCCTCATCGTTACAACATTCCAACAACTTGTTGTAGTAGTCCACCTTAATTTTATGTGTTACCATCCAGTCCATGCCCATTAGGACATTGTACGAGCCCAACAATAAAATGTCCAAGACCCTTGTAGTATACATGTCACCCAACTTCATGGGGCACGATTTCACTAAGTCTGTCACCCTCCTTTTGGCCTTCATGGCCAGCTAGACCAACCATGATTTCTCATGAGTTTTCTTTTATATAACACATTTCTCCAAAACCTTCAAGTTGATATAGCTAAAATTAGAATCCAGGTCAATTAGAATTGAAATAGGTTGGTTAGTGACCATACCCTACATTTCGATCACTAAGGCTTCATGATTTTCTTACCTATTGTTTAGGGCTTCATAAATTTGAGGCACACTCAAGGCCACATCGTTCATCATCACAACTTCTTGAACGTTAAATAATTTCCTATTGTTATCCTATCAAAGCATAAATTCCTTCCACAGGTGGTTCTCTCAACATTTCCAACACTGGAATGGTCCTCTCTTGGACTCCTTGTCCCCTCCCCTCACTATTTGAGTGGTTCATTCTCTATTTGCAATAGTTGAAATATGCTGGAATCCACCCTTGGCAAGAGTGGTTAACTCATTATTTCTACCTTCTTTATCATATCCTAAGGACTTTGCCCTTTTTCTTTTGAAATTGGATTTATCTTTCCTTTCTAGTCTATTTAGAGCTTTTCCTTATGCTTGGATTAATCATAACAACACTTGTCCTTTCAGATGGTGTCCTCCAAGGTTATTGGCTCATCAAAATAGATCGTGTCTTAGTAGGATTGCTGTAACCCACTAAGGTATTGTTGAGTATTTACCTTCTCACATTTGATGTACAACACATACCTTAATAGTTCCAAGAATTTGTTGGTGTAGTCATCTGTCGTATGTTTCCCTAACTTAGGCTCATGGAATTACTTAATTGTGTTGTCATAAGACCTCTAGGATTTTTTTTTTCAAATATTCCCCATGATAATTCTTTCTTTGTGATTCCCTTGACATTTCTCAAATCCTCTCACCATATATAAACCTTACCCTTTAGATTGAAAATGGCTACTCTCACCTTCATATTATGAGAGTAATCATGGACTCTAAAGTATTTCTTTAGACCTAACATACATCCTTTCGCTTCTTCAACTTTCTTATTTTTCCATCAAAGGTAGAGGGTTTGGCTTTCTTAAACTCTTTTGGCATTATGTGCCCCTCACTTCTCCTTTTTGGATGGTATCTTCTAGTCACAACACTATACAATTGATTATGGTTTCTTGATCCTCTTTCCAAGGTATTGAGTGGGGTTTCTCCCCTCATTGTGTTTTCACTAGCTTACCTGTGCCTCTTCATTGACTTATTGCCTCCTTTCTTCTGAATTTCAGAAGGACTTTTCTTGGATTTGTGCCTTCTTATATAGTTGGAGTCAAGCTCATGTTTCTTTTTCCTTTGCAAATATGAAAATATTTGTGAGATGACTTCATTCAACTCTGCTTTTATTTCTTGTGCTCATACAATATTCTCATTATGTACTTTGTAACTTCTCAATTCAACTCTCAAACTCCTCAGGGTATACATCCAATCAGGGGAATTCCTTTCTAATATTTTTCCCAATGAGTCCTTTTATTGAAGATAACAAGATTTGGGTATTCTATACTTTACCATATTGCTTCTCCTTCCTTTATTTCTTGCTAGAATTGTGTATCTTCTTATCTCCCTCTTTCTCTCTCTATGTTGTTCCACAAACATCACTGTTAGCTAAACCGAGCACACAATAACTAAATTTTCTCATCACCCTGTGTTGATGCCGAAAAATGACATCATCAACATGTAAGGGAAGGCCACCCTGTCAGAGTCCCAAATCAGACTCTTATCCTTTTGTATAATAGCTCCAACTAGTTCAATTGGGTCCAGTTACCCTCTTTCTCTCCTTGTTAGCTTGTGGTTTATCTATTACTTACCAACAGAAAAAGAGAAATCATATCTTACCTCTTGCTGTGAACATGCAAGAAAGAAAATCTTTAAGATGAATTGAGGGCTCAACCAAGCCACAACTAAGGCCTACCCCTATGTAAGGGGACTTCTAGAATGCATAGTTGAATCTAAATGCAAATCTACTCTAAGATGCAAGCATAAGACTAATCATATCTTGAATTGAAAAATGATATCCTTCTCTCAATTCTAGAGTAGATTAACTAAATAACCAGGGGAAAAGGACTGTTTATATAATGATTGAATTCAGAAAATGAGATTAAATTGCAACATTCAAAATAGTTTTCATTTTACATTTTATTAAATTGTTTTATGCAAATCAAATTTACTTAAATAAAAAATTATCAAAGAAAATTAGAAATACATATCTAAATCCAATAAAATGGTTGAATTCATTATATGATTTTTATCAATTAAAATAAGTTCATTTAATTAATGAAAGAGAAAACAAAATAGGAATGCATTTAAACTGAATAAAAATTTAATGTTGAATGCATTCGGACCTTAATGAATTCATTGTGATTTTAATTATGTTATGCTCCTCAGAGATAAATGTTACAGAACTTCAATAACATATAGCAATTGATACAATAGAAGTGCCTAATATCAAAGAGCAATATACTATTTAGAGAGAAAAAAAAAATCATCCTAGAACTTCATTACAAATTTTGCAGTCCATGAGTAGCTTCAGCTCCTTGAGAAAATTTGTCTACAAAAGTGTAAAACAACTCTTCTTCTCAGAGCCAAAATGTTATATCTCTCTGCAACTCAACTTTCTGCTCCTGACAAAAGTGCAAATGTCCAATAAGATAAATCACAGAGATTTCCCCCAAATACCTCAGACTCGAGTTATTATCCCTACGCTACAAAATTCCTTACAAAAGTGCTTCAAGATCCCCTAGTTGTAGAGAAGAGGAACCTCGTCCTCATTTTACAAAGCATTATTTATAATTTTCTAAAAGGGACAAAAAATGAGGATCTGTTAAAGAAATTTTGGATCACTCTATTCTTTGAGGTGCAAATTCTCTATTCACTTCCTTGATGATGCAATAGAAATGATCCAAATATTATTTACCTCATCTCCCCAATTGTTCTACTGCCAAAAACCAATCAAAATTAAATTAAATTAAATTAAATTGCACACTAAAATTAGAATTACAAAATATGGAAAAAACCAACTCTCGTATAAAAATCAAATTAAATAAATAAACTAAAGGAAAATTGTGCTCTCATTGATCACTGTGAGAGCTTCTATCTCTGAAAGGAGCTATCATGAAACCAATTTGCAACAACACAAGTTTGAGTAAATGAAATTGTTCCTACAAATTTTCTCAAATTGATTTATTTGTTACAATTTCATAATCTCATCTTGTGCTGAATTTTAGGCACAATAAATCTTTAGATTTAATTAATTTTATGCTACCATATTGTTCTCCTCAATTATAGCTTTCCAATAAACCATCATGGGCTTCATTTGGATAAGTAGAACTCAAGATAGAACTCTCCAAAGTCAATGTGTCACAATTATATGTTCGCAAGAAAATGCATACCCAAGCCAAAATTAAATATTTTTAATTAAAATATTACTTTTAATTAACTATATAATTAACTTAAGTAACTATCAAATTAATTCATTATATACCATTAAATTAAGTCTATTAGAATGAGTTAATTTTAAAATAATTAATTAAATTACGAATTAAGTTAAATGAAATATATGAAAAATATTAAAATTAATTAAATAAAATAATTTAAAAACAATATATTAAAATATAAAAAAAAAAAAATTGATAGTGGCTTTGGGTCTCGTGAATGAGCCCATGACAATTTATTAGAGGAAGGGATTATGTTTTCGGAGTTACAAGGAGGGCTTTTTAATACATGTGCATGGGAGGAAGGGAGTCACAAGAAGTAGGGAATCTCAAGGGTTATTTGAAATCTCGGAAGGGTGGACAAAAAGGAGGTTACGAGAAATAGAGAGGAGGGATGTATCAGAGTTCAGATTGAATAAGAGTTGGGAACAATGGAGAATGACAATGGAGATGGAGAGGGCCCGATGGAAGGATGGAAGGAGAGGTGAGGAGTGTCATTATATATTTTAAATTATATATAATAATATATTATTTATATAGTAATAAAAATAAAAATTAACATTTATATATTAAATAATTAATTTTATAAATATTAAAACAATATATATATTTTGTAAAATTTTAAAGTTTAGGTGGTGATAATCACTCAAATTTTGAACAAGTGTCATTTGTAACCGTAAATCCGAATGAGATGAAATGAAAATTGATGGAAAGTTAGCAAGAAATCAAACGTGAAGAAGCAACTAGAATGTAAATTTGAAAAAAATAAAAATCTCACAAAATGTTGCATAATTAACCAAAGAAAATGTTAAAGGGTGATATGACCATAATTTATATATAGAGTCCCCATTATTATTATGAAGATAATAAATTAAAAATGGGGGGATTGTGGTTTTGCCATGACAATGGCAATCCATGGGGAAAAAGTAATTATCTTTGGTTAGAAGATCATGAGTTTAACTTTTCCCAAAGGTTAAAGTGAGAAATTTTATTAAGCCATCAAACGGTAAAACATTCCCCATGCGTACCACATTAGTGAATCAACAAATATAAGTTCAAAAATATAAGTATTTGAAGCAGATTGAGTCTAAAACCATGAACTCATAATTTGAGGAATATTTAATATTTAAGATTACCTATATGAATGATAGAAGCAGGTACAAATATGGAGTTTTAGATAAAGCATATATCCATCGATATGAATGGTTTCTAACATTGCTTCGTTGTCAGTTAGCCTGGTCAGTACCTTGAAGCAGTTGTCTTTTAATTCCATACAAGCATGGCCCCACTGTTAGCGAGCATCTATAGTCCTAACGGGTTTACTCATATTTCCCATGCTTCCCCTTTTGATCACCATTTTGATAAGCACATTTGCGAGCTAAGTTTATGATGAAGCCAAGTGAAAGTGTTGGAAGACAATGGGCTGAAGGAATTCATAGACAAAGATATTCCTAAGCCTCCAACAACAGATGTTCAAGATCTGGCAAAGTGGAAGAAATGTGTTGCAAAGTTGAGAAGGACATATTAGAAGGAGTTTGAGATCATATTGTCTCAAACCTCCATGGGAAGGATACACCATATGCAATGTGTCAACCCTTGATCGACTTGTTTCAAAACAACAATGACCATGGGAAGCTCGCACTTAAGGAAAATATTCGGAAGATCGAGATGGAGAAGAGCGACACAACTCAAAATAAACACAACCATGGATCCTATAAAGTAGGAGACACTCTACATGATTCAAGTTAGACCCTCAACTCGAATTATTTGAGCTAACTAACCCAAATTAACTTAGTTCACTCGTACAAGTCTTATGATGTGGAATTACAATTTTATTCCTAATTTATTTCAAGGGAAAATTAAATCAAAATTTTTCTTATTGCATTTTCAACATATAATACTTCCACAATGTTGACTCCATATATTTCTCCGCAACTATCAATTCATAGGCTTTTATAAAGTAGATGGATAGGAGAGATTTACTAAGTTAGACTCAAGGTTAGTTCTTTCATTGAAAAGATGAACTATATCACTTAGAAAAGATGCATGTTCTTCCATGGAAAGGATTTAAGGCAAGAAGGTTTTAGAATTCCGTAAAGATATCCCTTTAAGGTAAATGAATCCCATGTAATTGACAAAGTAAAAATTTCCCATGTATCTCAACCACTATTGGGTGATAAAAGCCATTTTACATAAATTTTGGTAATATCAGAAAAATGAATCCATAACCAAGTGAACAAAGGAAAAATAAATCCAAACTAAAGTGAAAGAACAAATCAACAAATTCCAAAAATCTCAAATAAGGAAAGGAAAAAAATGAAAGAGAAGCCTAAATTAAAAAAACGACCCCAACAAGACTAACTATAAAAATGTCTCAAGAAAAGAGTAAACTAAGACAAGTATGTGTGTTTGTCTTATGTTGAGATTTTAATAAATTCAAGATTGCAAAGTTATAAACAATTAAGCTCTTAAATCGTAAAGTGAATAAAAATCATGAGGTAAAATGAATCAAAAAGAGAATTTTCTACCCTTGGCAAATTTTCTAGTATGAAAACAAAGCCTACATGAGAACATATTAACAATTTTCTAATAAAAAAAAGCTTGAGAAACAAACAAAAGGTTCAAGGACTCTCCGATTTAGCTGATTTGATGAACATCATTACTGCTCTTCCAAAGCTTGAAAGCAAACAAGAAGGATAATGAGTTTTTATGGGTGTGAAACAATTCTTGAATACCTGCAAAACAAAGATTTATATAAGCAAAAAAAAAACTGAAACAAAAATGTAAAGAAATAGAAAATGATGAATTTAATGGGTATATGAGACTTACCATTGAAGAATTTTGTTAAATTTTTACCTGAAAGATGTCAATTTTCTCCAACAAAAAATAAGATATTTTTTTAATTGGAATTAAAATTATGAAGAAGTGGCTTTCTATGAAGTTTTCATTAGCCCAAAATCATCACTTATTAATTTTAAACTAAAGTAAGCACTAAAGATAGAAAAATAGTGTTTAATGTTCAAGAAATCAGAAGTAAACAAAATCCATCATAAATTAAAATGAGGAAGTGCTTCTCTATGAATTGCAGTGACAATTATTTTTTTGCTTCTTCAAATTTCATATCAACTCCAAGGTTTGCGTGAAATTTCTTAAATCAAGACAATGTACTAACCTATGTAGTAATTATGTGTATATGGATAGGACTTGAATCTTTACATGATAAGTATGGAGTGATATATCAGAAATAAGTAAACCACAAGAGAATTCAAACATAAATTTGCCATGATACATGTTAGACTTGTGTTATATTATTTCCATGACTAGCCCCACGTGTAGGAGGGTGGCATCCCCCCCTAAAGGGGAGTTTGAGGGGGGCGGTATCCCCCCTCGACAGGACCAGGGCAGTGCCCCGGGGAAATTCTTTTTGGACCCTATATTAGGTGGGAGGACCTACCTATGGTTTTGTGCATGTCTTTCGCACATGGTTTTGGGCATGATTATTTTCTACCCATGGTATTTTGTAGATTTGGTCAAGCAAAGTATAGTTATGTTCTAATCGAGGGAATGGATTTGGGTTTATGGATGCTTCGGCATGTATATATATACGTATTGTAACATTGAAAGGACCATAATGAAAAATCAATCTAGTAGTCACGGTTTTAGGATCCAGGGAAAATCTTTGTGTATATTTGTTTTATGTTTTATGTTATTGCCATTATTTATTTTTTGTTTTTAGAATTCATATGCAGGTAATTTATGTATGGGGTTAAAACCTACATTTGGTATCAAATTTGTTTTTGTTAAGGGGGCGCCTTTGCTGTTGAGGGGTTTTTCTTGGGCCTGTGGTAGACCTTGTTCAATGGGAGATATGCGATATTGATTCTTGTGGTGAAAGAAGTTGGTGAGCATTAGAAAGATAGAGATCGATAAATTTAATGGTTAGATTTTTGAGTTGTGGAAACTCAAGATGGAGGATTTGCTGGTGGATAAATATCAGTGGATCATGGTAGATATGGGTACTAAACAATTGGTAATGTCATCTAAAGACTAGGTGAAGTTGGATCGGAAGACAAAGAGCACAATACGAATGCATATCTCAGATTTGGTATTGTTGAATGCATCAGGAGAAGCTTCAGTGAAGACTTTGTGGAACAAGTTAGGGACTTTGTACCAGTCTAAGTCTTTGGTGAATAGATTGTTCCTACAGAAAAAGTTGTATAATCTTAGGATGAAGGATGGAGACTCGGTGACAGATCAAAATCTGAATACCCTTAATAATGTGGTAAGCCAGTTGTTATTTGTTGATATAAAAATTTCAGATGAAGATAATTGCATCAGTTTGTTGTGTTCTCCATCAGATTCGTGGGATAGTCTGGTTGTTGCAACAGGTAGCAATGTGACTGCCTTGCAGGTTGATGAAATAGTTTCATCCTTGTTGTCAAAGGAGATGACATGGAAAAATATCGAGGGCTATAATGGTGATGCCTTGTTTTCACGAGGAAGGTCCCATAATAGAAACAAAAATAAATCTTCAAGTGGGACATCTAAATCTAGAGGGAGATTTAAATCTCTGGGAAAACCTCTAAAGGGGTGTTGGAAATGTGGAAAGGAATGACACTTCAAAAAGGATTGTAGATCTAAATCTCCTGAGAAAGGGAAGGGATCTAATCATGCTCCTTCTACAAAGGTGAAAACCACCTCAGATGAAGGATTGGATGTTTACTTGGCTTCTTCTTCAAGTACACATGTAGATCATGAGACAAGGTTGATTAACTTAGGTGCATCCTTTCACTTCACTCCCCATAGGGTGTGGTTCTGCAAGTATGATAAATATGATGGTGGTGATGTCTTCTTAAGGGATGAAAGGAAGGCCATAATCATTAGGTGTAGAAAAGTCAAGGTGAAGTGGCAAGGTGGAGGGATTAGAACACTTCCGGGTGTTCTGCATATTCCTGCATTAGCCAAAAATATAATTTCTATAAGCAAGATGGATGATGTAAGTGTAAAAACAGTGTTCAAGAAAGAGACCTGCAAGATGGTTTAGGGAGCACTGGTATTGATGCAGGGAGTTCATATTGAAACTCTGTACAAGCTTTAGGTAGCACTGTTATTGATGGGTGCAATAGTTCTATGGTTGCTGAAATTGGAGCAGAAAATCTAGTGGTCTCTGGAGAAAATACCATGATATGGCATCAACGGCTTGGACATATTGGAGAGAAGGGCCTTCGAATACTTCATGGTAATGGTATGATAAAAGGTATGTCTAATTGATTTTTGGATTTTGATTTCTCTAAAAATTGTGTATATGGGAAATAGAATTGGGTGAGTTTCCCCTCTAGTGCTAAGAGGGTGAAACAAACATTAGAGCTTGTGCACAGTAATGTGGTTGGACCTGTGTCAGTTCTATCACTAGGTAATTCTCTTACTATGTATCATTTATAGATGACTTCTCAAGGAATACATGGATATCTTTCCTTAGGAAGAAATTGGAAATATTTGACAGGTTTAAAGAATTTAAGGCTCTGGTGGAAAAATGGACAAAGAAGAAGATAAATGTGTTGAGGATCGATAACAGTGGAGAGTTTTGCAAGAAGGAATTTGAAGATTTCTATAAGAAGTGTGGTATAGCATGACAGAAGAATACTCCATATTCACCTCAGAAAAATGGAGTTCTAGAAAGAATGAACATGATACTGAAGAATGAACATGATACTGAAGGATTTGGAAGTAACCTGAAGGATTTGCAGTGAAGGGTGAGGAATAATTGGTATGTAGGTTAAAAAAGTCTCTGTATGGGTTAAAACAGTCACCAACGATGTGGTATAAAAAATTTGATACATACATACAGGGACTTGGCTTCTGCATAATCAAAGAAGATCATTGTGTGTATTTTAAATTAATTAGTGAACATTTTATTTGTTTGGTCTTGTATGTGGATGGTATGTTGGTGATTGGAAATAACAAAGAAATTATCCAGGAATTGAAGACCCAATTTTCCTCCAAATTCCATATGAAAGATCTTGGTGCTGCAAACTATATTTTGGGCATGGAAATTAAACGAGATGGAGCAAAAAGGAAGCTATGGTTAAGCTAAAGGAAGTATGTCGAGACAATATTTCAGAAGTTTCATATACATGATAGTAAACCAATGAAGGTTCCTATTCATGTCAGTGTAAAATTATCTGTTGAACAGTGTCCCAAGACACAAGAAGAGGAAGAGGACATGTCCCTTGTTCCATATGCAAGTGGAGTTGGTATCCTGATGTATGCAATGGTTTGTACTATACCATATATTGCACATGCAGTGGGAGTATTGAGAAGGTTTATTTCAAAACCAGGGAAGGAGCATTGGACAACAATGAAGTGGGTTTTCAGGTATTTGCGCAGCACTAGTGATTATGGTTTATGCTACTAAGGAAAACCAGGATTGGGTAGAGTTTTGGACATTCGTGGATTTGTTGATGTAGACTGGGATGGAGATCTAGATCAGAGAAGATATATAAGTGGGTATGTATTTAGCTTGTTTGGAGGTGCAGTCAGTTGGATGAGCAAGAGACACTCTGTAGTGGCACTTTGAACTACAGAGGCAGAATACATGGTAGCCACTCATGCAAGCAAGCCGTTTGGTTGCAGAGATTGCCTTCAAACATGGGGTTGGTACAACAAGCTATAAGGATAGATTGTGAGAGCCAAAGTGCATTTTTCTTGGCAAATAACCCTGCTTATCATTCAAAAACAAAGTACAATGATGTTCAGTATCACTTTGTGAGGGATATGGTTGAGGACAAAAAGGTGTTGCTGGTAAAGGTGGACACTTAGAAGAATGCTTCAAATGCATTGACGAATTCTTTTAGCACTGAGAAGTTTTCTTGGTGTAGAGAAAAAATGGGTATTGCAGGGCTCAACCAATGAGTAAGCTCTCCTGTGCCCCCCCATGGAGAGGAAACAATAAGGGGGAGAATGTTGGGTGTGTGTTGTATTCTATTTATGACTAGCCCCACACATGTGGGGGTGGTAGACCCCCCGTTCGTTGCGTCAAGTGCAGCAGGGGGAGTGGAAGCCCCCCCTGTAGGGGGGTTTGAGGGGGGTAGTAACCCCCCTCTATGGGGTCTAGAGTAGCACCCCAAGGAAAAAATTTAGACCCTATATTAAGTGGGTAGACCTACCTATGGTTTTGTGTGTGGTTTTCGCACATGGTTTTGGGTATGATGGTTTTCTTCCCATGGTATTTTGTAGATCCGGTCAAGGGAACTATGGTTATGTTATAATCCAGCGTTAATGGATTGGGGTTTATGGATGCTTCAACATGTATAAATATGTATTGTACCATTGAAAGGAACATAATGAAAAATCAATCTAGTAGTCCCGGTTTTGGGATCCAGGGGAAAATCTCTATGTATACATGTTTTATGTTTTATGCTCTCGCCATTGTTTATTTTATGTTTTTCGAATTCGTATGCAGGTAATTTCTGTACGGGGTTAAAACCTACAATACATTACCTTTGCGTGTTTCGTATTTGGTTACCAATTGGTTTCATAACCATAGTTTCTATTCAAGAGTGCCTTGGAAAGAAAATGAGGATGTATACACCATGAAGAATGGATATCCCTAAAATCACTTAGTCATCATGAGGAATGAAAGCTTGGAGGTTTGACGAAATTGCAATTGAAAATACATCCAAGCTCTCAAATACCAGGGTAACATGGAAGACGGGATTGAATAAAGCATAAAAATATAGAGAGGTAACCAAAGAAATGACTCCATGTGGGCATGATGAATAGGATGGGTTTTCAAGTAATGAATGAGTTGACCAAAGGCTTAAGATATTACATTAGTTCAATATTCTAAGGTTCTGAGGTATTGAGGGGGCTCAATACAAAGGGAAATGAAAATCCCAAAAGAGAAATATTGTAAGTTTTTTAAAATAAAGTTCTGACAAAGGGAGTCTGACATCAATGAATAAGAGTGAGGCAAATGGAGTACCATATCGAAAATCTCAGAAGCCATTTTTTATTCCAATTGGCTTACGAGACTCTGAGACCGTGACGTATGAGATAAGACAACGAAATGGGGGAATTTTCTTAAATAAGAATTTTATTATGAGAAAAAGAAAAATGGGCATGACAGTCAAGGAAAGGGCCACATGGATCATGGGTTAGAAATATCGAAACGTGTTTTAACATGCTTTTTATATAGTGTGGTTCCGAGGTTCTGAGTCAGCTCAAAATTTATGAAAGGAAATTGATTAAAAGATGATGCAAGATACATGAGTGCAGTGCAAAATCTGACTCAACTCTACAATTTTAAGATTCAGAACAGGAAGAGATAAAATCATGGACTAGTACTTTTACAACTTGATACAAGATTTTTTTATTTATTTTCCTTTGCTCATGAACCTTATTTAATTTAACATTTAAAATGCAAGAACCTATAGGCCCATGACAAATTTGAACAAGAATGAGATAATCATTTCATTTCATCTGCATCAACAAGAAGTGGAATATGATTATTAACTCATCTCACAAATTTTTCAAAGAAAGGAAGTATGAAGAGAAATGTTAATACAAAGTACAAAAATTCTGATGAGAAAGAAAACACTTCCTTGAACATGTTTATAACTTAGAAAAATTTAACTTCTTTCTTTATTCTTCTACCTATATTATTAAAAGAAAAAACTAACTGAATAACTAATTCTATCCCTATCCTAACTGGATGAAAGGAAACATGACTAGGTATAGTCATACTTCCAATGCAACCATTCCAATATTTTATTTTTTGCATGTATGTACATGTCAAACATTAGTAACAAAAATACAATTATAATTAAACCAACAAAGATAAATCTAAATGAAGTATGTACATTTATAGCTAACATATTTACAAAAATCAGTTTATTTACAAGTAGCGTATTTGCAAGCATTCTCCCTTGGGAACTTTCTTCCAACCAAATCTCTATGGGATCATAAAAATATGGATGGATAGTTGATAGAGAATGGAAGAGTTTAAATAGAAGAGAGGTTGAATAACCATGAAACAAGTCATTAGCAATATTCGGTAGAACTGAATCTCCCAAATAGCTTTCAAATGTATTAATGAACTTCAGATCGAAAATTAATGAATCTATCGGAAGATCATTGGTTAAATTAAGAGGTTGGACATATTGCATCAATGCACTTGAAAGCGATGTTTCATGTTTAAAATTCACTCTAGAAGGAATGTTGGGTTGTGTTATATTCTTTCCCACGGAACTAGTCCCAGCGTAGATTAATTGGGGGGGGAGGTTTAGAGGGAAGCGGAGCCCCCCGTCGTAGCGGTCGATTATGATGTACGGCGCCGGGGGGGGGGGGATTGGGGGTTTGAGGTGTACCCGTGAAAATTTTGGTTTTGGACCCTATGTTAGGATGGGCGGACCCACCTATGGTTTTGTGCACGATTTTTGCACATGTTTTTTAGTTGCGATGGTTTTGGGATCTAGGGGTTTTATGTGTTATGCTCTGACATTGTTTATTTTTTGTGTTTTAGAATTTGTATGCAGGTAATTTTTGTACGGGGTTAAAACCTACATTTGGTATCAGAGTTGTTTTGGCTTCAAGGGGATGTCGTTGTTGCTGAGGGGTTTTGCTCGAGCCTGTGGTAGACCCTGTTCAGTGGGAGATCTACGAAATCGATTTTGGTGGTAAAAGAAGATGGAGAGAAGTGGAAAGATAGAGATCAAGAAATTTAATGGTCAGAGTTTTGAGTTGTGCAGACTCAAGATGGAGGATCTGTTAGTGGATAAAGATCAGTGGATCGCGGTAGATCCGGGTACTAAACCAGCGGGAGTGTCAGATGAAGAATGGAAGAAGTTGGATCAGAAGGCAAAAAGCATAATACGATTGTGTGTCTCAGATTTAGTATCGTTGAATGTATCAAGGGAAGCTACGGTGAAGGCTTTGTGAGACATGTTAGGGACTTTGTACCAATCTAAGTCTCTTGTGAATAAACTGTTCTTGCAGAAAAAAGCTATATAACATGAGGATGAAAGATGGAGACTCGGTGACAGAGCATCTAAATGCATTTAATACTGTGGTAAGTCAGTTAGCATCTGTTGATATTAAAATTTCAGATGAAGATAAGTACATCAGTTTGTTATGTTCTCTACCAGATTCGTGGGATAGTTTGGTTATTGCAATAGGTAGAAATGCAACTACCTTGTATTTTGATGAAATAGTCTTATCCTTGTTGACGGAGGAGATGAGACGAAAAAATATGGAGAGCCAAAATGGTGATGCCTTGTCTATACGAGGATGGACCCAGAATAGAAACAAAAATAAGTCATTGAGTGGGAGATCTAAATCTAAAGGTAGATCTAAATCTCCAAGAAAACCTGTAAAGGTGGTGTGCTGGGAATGTGGAAAGGAAGGGCACTACAAAAGGGGTTGTAAATCTAAAGCTCCTGACAAAGGAAAAGGACCTGATGAGGCTCCTTTTGCAGAGGTGAAAACCACCTCAGATGAAGGTGGGGATGTGTACTTGGCTTCTTCAAGTACACATGTAGATCATGAGGATGGTTGATTGACTTAGGTGCATCCTTTCACTTCACTCCCCATAGAGAGTGGTTCTGCGAGTATGAGAAATATGATGGCGGTGATGTCTTCTTGGGGGACGACAGGAAGTCTAGAATCATTGGTCGTGGAAAAGTAAAGTTGAAGTTGCAAGGTGGAAGGGTTAGAACGCTTCTAGGTGTTCTACATATTCCTGCATTAGCCAAAAATCTGATTTCTGTTAGCAAGCTAGATGATGTAGGTGTAAAAACAATGTTCGAGAAGGATACCTGTAAGATGGTTCAGGGAGCACTGGTATTGATGCGGGGAGTTTGGATTGGGAACTCTATACAAGCTGCAAGGTAGCATTGTTATTGATGGGTGCAATAGTTCTGTGGTTCCTAAAAGTGGAGTAGAAAATCTAGTGGTCTCTGGAGAGAAGAACATGTTGTGGCATCAAAGGCTTGGACATATTGGAGAAAAGGGCCTTCAGATACTTCATGGTAAAGGTATGGTTA
>APFE031065217.1:54296-98171 GCA_000404065.3 Pinus taeda
ACAAAATTTGTGAGCTCTGAGAAGTTCTCTTGGTGTAGAGAGACAATGGGTGTTTCAGGGCTGGAAAAATGACTAAGCTCTCTTGTGGCCCCTTGTGGAAAGAAAACAACAAGTGGGAGAATGTTGGGTTGTGTTATATTCTTTCCGTGACTAGCCCACATAGTTAACCGAGGAGTTAGAGGGGCAGCGAAGCCCCACTTTGTTGCATCGATTATGTAGAAGGGGGGGGATGTCAAAGGGGGTTTGAGGTGTACCCATAACCCCACTTTATGGGGTCCGAGGCAGGTGTACCCGTGAAAATTTTGGTTTTGGACCCTATGTTAGGATGGGCGGACCCACCTATGGTTTTGTGCATGATTTTCGCACATGTTTTTTGGACGCGATGGTTTTCGATCCATGGTATTGGATGCTTCAACATGTATAAATATGTATTATAACAATGAAAGAAACATAATGAAAAATCAAGCTGGTAGTCCTGGTTTTGTGATCGAGGGGAAAATATCTGTTTATATGTGTTTTATGTGTTATGCTCTCACATTGTTTATTTTATGTGTTTTAGAATTCGTATGCAGGTAATTTTTGTACGGGGTTAAAACCTACAAAGACAAGTAAGTTGATAAGATATTACCATCAAATGGAATTGGAAGATCAAAAGCTCTTGATGGTCATAATCTAAATCTTGAGATTATTTTTCACATTCTAGTAATCCATATTACAAATATTGGATATTTAATTGGTCAATATGCTAGCAAATGACATGCAAGAATTGAAAATGCAAGCAAAAACGAAATGAAGAAAAAATAATAAAATCAACTCATAATTTACATTATTGTTACAATTAATGTTACAACACAATTGGGATTGATTTGAGACAAGTTACTTTTCACAAGAATTAGCCCAGATAGTACAATTAAAATGGTCACCAACATCAACTTTTGGAAGAGGAAAAGGTCTAGGACCATGAATATGAGCGAGAACTTGATCATCATAAGAATCATAAATTGGGATGGATTCTTGAATGTTAAAATCACGACAATGATTAAATTTTTTAAAATGAAAAGTTATTGGAACAATTTCAGAATTGAGGTTTTCATGATTTTCAAGTATGGCTTGACTTGTATCATGAAGATTTAATGGAGAGTAAGATAAATCGACATCCTCAATGTCAAAGTAATCATCATAAATGACTTCACGATATTCACGAGAATTCTCTTCATTCCCATACGATGCATCAAAACAAGGAGTATTGGGCACATTTTCATAAATATTGAAAGAATGATAGTTAAATGTCTCTTTATCTTGACAAAAACTAATTGGAAAATAATTTATATCAACTTCTCTATTTTCTGTACTAATATTAATGCAAATAGAAGATGAATTTCTATCAGCAAAAACATCAGGATAAAGAGAGAAATGAGAGTTTAAAGAAATGAACCTGAAAATATCTCTATTTGCGGATTCTTAAGAATTTTCTCTATTACACATTTCAAATTCTTGATCATTCATTTGTTTATTTACACCTTCTTGAATACTATTGTTTGGATGCCTTTCATTTTGTATTTAATCAACATGCTAAAATTCAGAAATTCCTGTAGCGAATTGTACATTGTTGTAATTTTCAATTGCGCTTATTCTTGCTAATTTTCTGATTTTATTTCAAGGTGATTTTCAGATTTCGAGACAATTGGTTCTTCAATTATGTTGTTGGTATCTTCTTGCAGATGATAAGAAAATTCTTCCAAGCTTTGCGATTCTAATTCATTAATATGTGGGAGCGTATCAAAGAGGTGCACCAAATGAAGAAATTTATCATACATGGACGAGGCAACTTCATGATGATTAGAATGCACCTCCATATCATAATTTTCAATCATTTTAATAGAAGTTGAAGAATATTAATCAAATCTTGAATCTCATATGAATTAGGAATGTAAAGGAAGGAAACTAGTTTTCTAAACCTTCTTGTTAATTGAAACTCAGGAGGAAAATCTTCAAATTGAAATTGAAAACAAATTAATTTGAATCTAATGAGAAAGTAATATAAAGACTTGCCTTCAAATTGGCAGAGTGTTGCGAGTTGATCACATACCTTTTCATAGTTGTAATCCTGAAAAGCATGTAGGAATTTTTTTACAAACTCATCCCAAGTGAAAATGGAGGAAAAAGGTAATGTTTTACACCAGTTTTTTGCCATTCATGTCAAAGTGAGAGTAAACATCCTGGACATGACACCTTCATCAATATCAAAATTATTACAATTTAAAATAAATTGAAAAACATGTTCATAATCGAAGACATTTTTCCTACCATTGAACTTCTTCTTTGACAAGAGTTTTACTACCTAAATTGGAGTTTTAGAAGGTGGATGTCCAACAAAGAAACTCTAAAGTGGTCACTTAGAAGGAGCCATTCTAAAAAGATAAAGCTTTATAACACAAATTCTTTAAAGAAACAATATAATGCAGTCCTACTTATAGTGCCAAAGATGACCCCATCAACATGTAAGGGAAGGCCACCCAGTTGTAGAAAATCCTATAGATTCACAAGCTAATGCAATTTTCTAAAGCAAGAGACAAGAATCTACTTCTACTCTTTATAATGGAAGCCCATAAACATTGAGCAAACAATAATAAATAGAGGAAGAGATTCAAAAGCACATAACACAATAAATATCCGGGGAAAGCCACAACTCAAAACCCCACTATTTGTTTTGTATTAAACTGAAAAATCAAGATGAAATTATAATGCTTGTTCTCTCAAGAACAATCCCAAAACTCATCAAATTCAATCTCCAACTCATAAGCAAGCTCAAGGCCAAATTTTAGCCTCTTCACAAGCTCTCCAAGTCTCTATTCCAATGCGTAATTCCTATGGAGGATAGCTTGTATTTAAAGGGAAATAAAGCCTCTAAAAACTGCAAAATCCCTTAAGGATCAGTACTTGAATGCATGCATTGTCAGTGCAACTCAAAAAAATCTAAAACAAATAGTACATTTCCCATGCACTCTATTCTCAACCGGGTCTTTCTCAGAATCGACATGCATGAGTTTTTGATGAGTAAGTATTCAATTAACTAGAGTAGCAATGGCAAAGTTCATTAGTAACACCTCTGACAGTTAACTCACTATTAGTTCTCTCAATCAGTTTGAGAACTAATTTAACTAAACTGACTATTCTACTTTACAACTCACAATTAACTCATACTGGACTCCTACAAAGTAGGGAGAACATACACATGACGATAGAAAGACTTCCAAGTTGAATTTACTAAGTTAAGTAAGTTTAATAAACTTAATTAACTAATTTTAAGTTTCTATGTGAATAGAATTCGAATTTAATTCACAGTTTAATTCGAGGACAAATTAAACTGGAATTTCTTGTTGTCATTTCTCAACACTCCTTCTCAACAAGAAAGGGATTATCAACTACCCTAATCTCGTCTTTGTAAAACTTGAATTTACATCTTGACAATGCCTTTGTCAAGATGTCAACATCTTTCTCCTCAGTGGGAATGTAATCTAACAACATGATCCTTATCAATACACAATCTTTGAGATGATGATATCGGATATCAATATGCTTAGACCGATCATGAAAGACTAAATTTTCAGAGAGTTTGTTACAACTTTGATTATCACAATAAATCACTGTCGGATCCATCTGCTGACCAAACAAACCAACCAGGATCTTCCTCATCCAGATAGCCTCACACTCTGCCTAACTTGTAGCCATGTATTTTGTCTCTGTCGTAGTTAGTGAAATTGATCTTTGTTTCCTGTTGTACCAAGAAATTGCCATTGACCCAATACTAAAGATCCCTCTTGATGTGCCCTTCTTGTCGGATGGACTCCCTACCCAATTTGCATTAGTGAAGCCTTGAAGCTTCACTCCCTCTATTCGTCCGTACCATAACCCAAACTAAGTAGTCCCTATGAGGTATCTCAATACATGCTTTCTCACCTTCCAATACAGCTTGGTAACCTAACTAAGTTGGTTAAATGCATAGCACAGATCTGTTTGTGTGTTCACCAAGCACATGAGTGAACCCACAAGCTGTCTATAAACAATATCTTCCACTACTTCCCCTGAAGTAGCATCCTCCTTCCTCCAATTACCAGCTAAAGGAGTCTCCATGGGTTTATCGCTCTCCATGCAAAATCTCCTGAGTATATCTTTGGCATACTTTCCCTAAGATACAAACAACTCCCCATCTCCCTACCATACCTCCATGCTAAGAAAGTGATGCATAAGCCCCAGGTCCTTCAACTCAAACTCTTTTGCAAGGTCCTCCTTGCAAGATTTGATGAGCTTCTCATCACTTGCCAGTACAAGATCATCTACATAAAGTACAATGATCAACATTTTACCTTCCACCACTATGTGATACAGGTTCACATCCGCTTCACTCTTCATGAAACCCAACCCAGTGCAGTAGCTATCTATCCTGGTGTACCAAGCACGGGGTGCTTGATTCAGCCCATACAATGCTCTCTTGAGTTGGCACACATGCGACTCATGGTCCAAGGTTTCAAAACCTTCAGGATGCTGTATGTAGACCTCTTCCTCAATCATGCCATTGAGGAAGGCAGTGTTCACATCCATCTGATGGATCTTCCAACCCATATGTGTTGATAGTACCAAAATAGATCTGATTGATGAGTACCTTGCAACAGGAGCAAAGGTCTCATCATAGTCAATCCCCTCTACCTGTGAAAAGCCATGGGATAGAAATATGGCCTTATGCTTCTCCACACTACCATCTACAGCTTGCTTTACCTTGTAAAGCCAATGGGAGCTCACAACTGACTTGTCCTCCGGTCTCAGGACCACATCCCAAACATTGTTTTGAACTATGGAGTTATACTCCTCCACCATCGCATCAACCCAAACCGGCTGTTGCACTGCTTCATGAAAGGAAGATGACTCTATCACAACACGTGCAACCATGAAACTAGAGTACCTCTCTGGTGACCTCCTCTATCTGTGCTGAGAAGAGGGTGTTCTGACATTCTCCCGTGCATCATCAAACAATTTTTCAGCCACTCTAGTGCACTTTCTTTCCTCTCTGGAAGACTCTACCTGAGTGGATGTATCCACTTTATGAACCTCTGCATGTGGCTACTCCACATCAATCTGAGACCCCTCAACCTTAGGAACTAAAATCTCCTCATCTGCATGTAGCTCAAGCTCCCTCTCAAGGGATACTCACATGGCCTTCTCCTCATTGAACCTAATATCCCTATGAACCATTGTCATCCGACTGGTCAGCATGTACACTTGATAGTTGTGGGGTGTATCATTGTACCCCAAGAATATCCCCAACTTTGTTGTTCACTCAAGCTTCTTCCATGTATCTTTGGTCACATGGCAATAAGCGATGACCCAAAACTCCTGAAGTGACCAACATCTGGCCTCTTACTGGAATAATCCTCCTCTAGTGTCTTCATCTCAAGTATCTAGTGTGGGCTGCGATTCTGAACATAAATTGTTGTGTTGCATACCTCAGCCCACAAGTGTAGTGGTAGGCCCTGATCATGAAATATCGCCCTTGTTGCCTTACTATTCTCTAGTTCTTCCTCTCGGCAACCCGATTCTGTTGAGGGTTATGGGGTGCCATCAACTCTCATTTAATCCCTTCCGCTACACAAAAGTTATTAAAGTCATTGGAGACATACTCACCACTGTTATCACTTCGTAGTGCTTTAACCTTCTTTCCAGACTCTTTCTCTACCAATGCTTTGTACTCAAAAAACTTTGTGAAAGTTTGATCCTTTTTCTGCATAAAAAAATGCCCAACATTTATGAGAATAGCAGTCAACAAATATAACATAATACTTGTGTTTGGTCATGGACGTTGTCGAGAATGGTCCACACACATCTGAATGGACTCTCTCCAAAATAGACTATGTTTGACTGTCTCTTTCTCCAAAGGAAGACATTGTGTATTTTCCCAAAGTAAAACCCTTGCATGTATCAACTTGCTCAAGCGTACCTTCAGGAAGACTGGTAGAGATTTGTTGCAATATCTTCAAAGCCCCATGATGCAAGTGGCCCAATCACTTGTGCCATAACTCGCTGACGTCTCGGCTCAACATCTTTTCTGCTTTGAACTCAAAGCAACATGATCCTCTACATATATCTTATAGAGATTCTAAACTAGAATCCCTATTTTCTTTACTTGACCCATGGTTATGTTTCAAAGGAATGCCTTTCCTTTCGAAAAGATCACATCATAGCCTCTATCCTCAAGCATGGCAACAGATACCAAGTTCTTCTTCAATCCAGGTACATGCATAACATTCTTCAAGGTGAGTGGAGTCACATGATCCCTCTGAAAATTAATAGTGCCCACACTAGTAACACTATACTTACCATCATCACCCATCTTGATATGCATCTTGAGATATATCTCCTCCAGTTCACTAAATAACTCTTTGTCATCATTCATGTGGAAATAAGCTCCACTATTTAAGTACCATACACTTCCCATCTTTGAAGACACCATGCATGCAATGAGGGAAAAGTCCAATTCGAATTGGGAGGCCAAATCCTCACTCACTGCTCCTCCTGATGACTTCTCCTTGGACTTCTTCAATGGACAATTGTAGCAAATTGTCCCATCTTGTGACAATGAAATAATTTAACTTTCTTCGTGTCCTTCTTCTTACCTCCATGATAAGAATCTGATTTGGATTGGGAAATTTTACCTTTCCCCTTCCTCACCTTAATTGCTAAGGCATAGTTCTCTTCATCATCAGTCTTTGATGAAGAGTCATCCCTAGTGTTCTGATCTCATCCTGCATCAAATCCGACCATAGTCGTTCCCAATCTGATAGCTTCTCCCGACCATTGACAAAGTCCTGATAACTATGCTAACTCTTTGGGAATCCAAGAAGAGTAAGGCTCACCATATCCTCCTCGGAAACCATGATTCCAACACTTCTAAGTTCATCCTAACATTGAGTGAACTTGTTCAAGTATTTTGGAATTGTCTCACCTTTCTCCGACTTGATTTTACAAAGTTTATCCTTTAGTTCCAACTTCATTTGATCATTGTTATTTTGATACAAGTCTGTCAATGTTTTCCACACAGCATGCAAGGTTTCCTTTCCATGGAGACTTGACACAATAGGATCTCAAACTTCTTCAAAGATTATCTGCCTTGCCTTTGCCATACACTTCTTCCACTCAACCAAGTTTTGTGCATCAATAGTTGTTAGCTTAGGAATTGCTTGTTCAACAAATTCCTTCAAGCCATTGTCCTCTAGCACAACCTCCATCCTATCCTTCCAGGCTATGAAATTCAATATTCCTTCCAAGGCATACTCAAGCCTCAACCCATGGAATGTCATTTGTCAATCCTGAAGTATGTATTGCAAATTCAAATTTCACTTGCAGCCCAAAATCTCAAAACTTCGAAATCTCCTCTAGAGACATGATTTTACATCGGCGATATCTCCCTCGTCTGAACTCCGATTCAGCCGATTATTTTTTTGAATTTGGGTATCTTTTCCCAAGGAATCTAGATCTGAAATTTGTTTCTGAAAATTTTGCACATAAATTCTCAGATCTTCTCTACAAACTCTAGGCCCACAAAACAATCTTGCTCCGATACCATGTGGAAAATCTTGTAGATTCACAAGCTAATGCAATTTGCTAAAGAAAGAGAAAAGACTATACTTCTACTCTTAACAGTGGAAGCCTATAAACATCTAGCAAACAATAATCAATATAGGAAGAAAATCAAAGGCACATAACAAAATAAAAATCTGAGGAAAGCCACATCTCAAAACCCCACTATCTATTTTGTATTAATTCGAAAAATCAAGATGAAATTACAATGCTTGTTCTCTCAAGAACAATCACAACACTTAGCAAATTCAATCTCAAACTCATAAGAAATCTCAAGGCCAAATCTTAGTCTTTTCACAAGCTCTCCAAGTCTCTATTCCAATATGTAATACCTATGGAGGATAGCTTGTATTTAAAGGGAAATAAAGCCTCTAAAAACTGTGCAATCCCTTAAGGATCAGTGCCTGACTGCATGCACTATCAGTGTAACTCAGAAAAATCTAAAACAAATAGTACATTGTCCCTGCACTCTAGTCTCAACTGGGTCTTTCTCAGAATCGACATGCATGAGTTTCTAATGAGTAAATATTCAATTAAGTAGAGTAGCATTGACAGAGTTCATTAGTGACACCACTGGCAGTTAACTCAATATTAGTTCTCTCAATCACTTTGAGAACTAATTTAACTGAACTGACTCATGAAACTTAGTCTTCTACTTTACAACTCACAATTAACTCATACTGGAGTCCTACAAAGTAGGGAGAACATACACATGACGGTAGAAATACTTCCAACTCAAATTTCCTAAGTTAAGTAAGTTTAATAAACTTAATTAACTAATTTTAAGTTTCCATGAGAATAGAATTTGAATTTAATTGAAAATTTAATTCAAGGACAAATTAAACTGGAATTTCTTGTTGCCATTTCTCAACACCGGTCAGAGTCTCAAATCAAACTCTTATTTGTTTGTGTAATGGCTCCAACTGGTTCAATTTGGTCATGTTACCTCTCATTGTGCACATGCAAGCAATAAAATCTTTAAGCTAATTTGAGGGCTCAACCAAGCCACAACTAAGGTTCACCCCTATGTAAGGGGACTTCTAGAATGCAGACTTAATCTAAATGCAGATATACTCTAAGATGCAAGAAAAGGCCTAATCCTATCTCGAATTGAAAAATGATAGCCTTCTCTCAATTCGAGAGAAGATGAATTAACTAACCAAGGGAAGAGTATTGTTTATATAATGATTGAATTCAGAAAATGAGATTAAATTGAAACACGCAAAATAGTTTGCATTTTACAATTTATTAAATTGCTTTATGCAAATTGAATTTACTTGAATAAAAAATTATCCAAGAAAATTAGAAATGCATATATAAATCCAATAAAATGGATGAATTCATTATATGATTTTCATCAATTAAAAGAATAATTTCATTTAATTAATGAAAGAGAAAACAAAATAACATTTAAACAATAAAATGTTATTGTTGAATGCATTCGAATCTTAATGTATTCATCTTGATTTTAATTCTATTCCGATTCTCAGAGATAACTCTTACAGAGTTTCAATAACACATAGAAATTGATACAACAAAAGCGCCTAATATCAAAGAGAAATATACTATTTAGAACAGAAATTAGAGAAATTCCGGCAATAGTAGATTAACTTACAATCCAAACAAGAGTTCATTGGAATACAAATTTATTAAAATCATACTAGAACTTCATTAGAAATTTTATAGTTCATGAGCAGTTTCATCTCCTTGAGAAAATTTGTCTAGAAAATTGTAAAACAACCCTTCTTCTCAAAGCCAAAATTTTATATCTCTCAGCAACTCAATTTTCTGTTCCTTACAAAAGTGTAGATGTTGAACAAGAAAAATCGCAGGGATTTCACCCAAATACCTCATGTCTGAGTTATTCTCCCTACACTACAACTAAAAAAAAATCCTTACAAAAGTGCTTCAAGATCCCCTAGTTGAAGAGAAGAGGAACCCCATCCTCATTTTACAAAGCATTATTTATAATTTTCTAAAAGAAGCCAAAAATGGAGAGTTGTTAAAGAAGTTTTGGATCACTCTATTCTTTGAGTTGCAAATTCGCTATTCTCTTCCTTGCTGGTGGAATAGAAATGCTCCAAATATTATTTACCTCATCTCCCCAATTGTTCCCCTGCCAAAAACAAATAAAAATTAAATTAAATTGCACACTAAAATCAAAATTACAAAATCTTGAAAAAACTAACTCTTCAATCAAAATCAAATTAAATGAATAAATTAAAGGAAAATTGTGCTCTAGTTGATCATTGTCAATGCTTCTATGGCTGAAAGTCGTTGTCATGGAACCAATTTGCAACAACAAAGTTTGAGTAAATGAAAATTTTCCAACAAATTTTCTCAAATTGAGTTTTTTATTACAATTTTGTAGCCTCAACTTTTGTTGAATTTTAGGCACAATAAATCTTTAGATTTGATTTATTTGATGCTCCTATATTGTTTTACTCAATGCTATCTTTCCAACAAGTCATCCTGTGCCTCATTTGGATAAAGTAGAACTCAAGATAGATATCTCCAAAATCAAGGTGTCATAACTGCCTACAAAATGCATGGCTAGGCGAAAATTGAGAATTTTTACTTAAAACCTTACTTTTAATTAAACTATATATAATTAAAATTAAATAATTATTAATTACAATTATTAAATTAATTCATTATATACTAATTAAATTAAATTTTAATTATGGAATAAATTAATTTTAAAATAAATTAATTAAATTACAAATTAAGTTAATGAAATATATTAAAAATGTTAAATTAATTAAATAAATAAATATATTAAAATATAAAAATAAAAACAAAAAACATAATCAATAGTGCCTTTGGGTCTCGTGAGTGAGCTCGTGATAATTTATGAGAGGAAGGGAGTATGGTTTGGGAGTTATAAGGAGGGATTTTTAATATATGTGCATGGGAGGAAGGGAGTCATAAGAAGTATGGAATCTCAAGAGTCTCGGGTTATTTGAAATCTCGGGAGGGTGGATAAAAAAGGAGGTTACGAGAAATATAGGAGTCAATAAATGAGAGGAGGGAGGTATCGAAGTTCAGAGTGATAAGAGTTTCGGGAATAATGGAGAATGGGACGCGAGATGGAGAATGTCACGCCCACTAGCTTAGCATGTGTGATGAGTGACGGAGGGGTGGAAAAATCTTGGTTAAAGACAATGAGCTAAGAGCTAAGAATGTGCGACAAGCGAGTGCGTTTGGTTAAATGCGCCTAGGCAAACATGCGAAGATGAGTTGTGATGAGCCATTGGGAGAGTCGAAAAACTAAAAAGGTGAAATCGACTGAGTATGGAACAGACGTGCGACGAGTTTATAAGGTATCAAAAAATCGATGAGCTGGTGGGTCGACATGAGGAGTGGCGAGTTGAGTGAACTAATGCAACTCTTGACATTCTAGGCAAAAATGTATGGTCAGTGTGCCACCCTACCTCTTGAAGGACGCATATATATTGGAGGGCGAGTTGAAGGGATAAGGCATCAACCATTCAAGCAAGTTCAAGCATACACATAACTTGGACAAGCGAAGGAAGGGTGAGAAAAAAACCAAGGCAAAAGTGCATGTGGACTGAGGGCCAAAGCACTTAGCCGAAAACAGAAGAACAAAACCAAGGAGCAGGTTTGGCAAACTTCGGGCGCGAACGAACCGAGGTAGGTGAGACTTCTTGGCGAGTTGGGTAGGCAAGCTGCAGAGACTAGCCGAGGTGGGTGAGGCTGCCTGGCAAGTCAAGGGAAGCGCGTTGCGGTGACGATCCAGGTAAGTTGAGCTATGGTGGTAAGTCGGGAAGGTGAGCTGCGGACGATCATGGGTGCTTTGACCCACGGACGAGCCAATCGACACAGAGGTATGCACACTACCCATGGGTGAGCTGCCAACAACGCACAAGCGCTCCTGCCCAAAAGGCTGAACGGCGACACGATTGGGAAAACGGTGAACGGTGGTGTGGGTTCGATGAGCTGAATGAGCGTGGGGTAGACACGAAGGGTGGGTGCTCCTGCTCGAGTTGGCTGCACGACCAAACACACTGAATTCATTGCACGAGAAAGGGTGCTATTGAATGAAAAGGGCAACCCGAGGTGGGGGACCCTGAATGGACAAACCAAGTTACAGAATTTGGCAGTTCTGTCAAGGTGAACGTGGGATTCCTAGCAAAGACTGATATTGTAAAAACACTTGTAAAATTGTATTGTTATTATTATTTGGGCAGACCCTAACCAGGGAGGTTCCCCTCCCATTAAAACAATATTTATCCATTGTGCATATTTTTTTTTTCTTGGCCAATGCTAATTCTATTAACTGTAAAACAAAGTAAATATACAAGGGGGCAAGGCTTCGGGAATCATCCTCCGAGAGCACTTAGAACATCATAGACTATCCCTTGTGAGGGAAAACCAGATACATAAGCAAGAGAGCAGATATAACCACTAGGAATTAACCACAGAAACATGAAAAGGAGGTGAACACCGTTTGTCTAGAGCATATAACCAGAACACGAGACCATGACACTGCAAAAAATTCCAGAAGATTTTAACAATACTGAGCAACATATAGAAAATTAAGAATGCCTGTCTGAAGATTCTCGACTTGAGCTGCATCCATAACCGCTTGAACTTGATCATGTTAGATTTCCGGAAAACCAAAATGGGGTGGGCCCAGATGGCCTCAAAATTCCGCATCCTCACGCTGAGGTTCCTCCACCACCGGACAGGGGTAATCCTTCCATGCATCCTCATGTCCCACGTCTTCATCGCCTGGGTGCTTCATCAGGGGGCGTGTGTCACTATCCATCTCTTCCAGAATTCTCGAGACAACGGTTTCTGGAGGCCAAGAGGTACTGGGAGCCTCGCTCCTTTCAAGTCTCTTCCCCTGATATTTCTCTAGACTTTCCTTTGCAGTAACCTGTTTGTTGCTTTGATTGCTGGCCTCTCTGAAAGCTTCCAGTGGAGGCTCAGACATCAGGTGCACCCGAATTGGAGGCGGAGCTTATTCTTCAGAGAAGAGAATGGTGATATTGGCAGTGATTACAGGTCTATTCAAATTGCTCTGAAAAGTGAAATGAGATGATTGGAACCCATGAGATGGAATGGGATTGTGAGCAGGATCCACAAAGCTGGGAGCCGGTCGTTTTCCCCGCCCTCCCCGACTTCCCCCAGAGCGACTCCCCATTCTGCGACGCACCATGATGAAGAGAGTCCACAGAGGTCGAGACAGGAGGGTGATTAAACAATCCCGGGGACCGAAAGCAGAATCCAGAAAGAGGTTACACAACACAGAGACCAACTTGAGACCCAGACAGCGGGCCTGTAAATGCAAGGAAAGCGATGCAGGAAAAGAAGCAGGGGAGGCTGAAAACTTACCAAAGTTTCCAGAGACCAGACCGCTATCTAAACGCCAAACATTCCCAAGCCAGAGATGAACAAGAAACATAATACACAAAGGTAACTCACCGTTGTTTGCAGAGAGCAACTAGCCTCCTAAACCCACTTCCGGCTTTAACCAGAGACATGAAGGCAGGGCGCTTACAGTGGAAAGGAAATCCCTAAACGCCATGGATGAAATAGCCGAAGCCATACCTTGGATGGGATGAGCAGTTAATGCAGAGAGCATGCCAAAGCTTTTGCTTGCAACTGATCCATCAAGAATCGAATGAGCCTCTTGAATGTCACACACTTCAACCAAGTAAGATTCTGGAGAGTTGCGCGAGCTTGCATCTCGCAGTACCAAGCGCCTCCATCTGTCCTGTGAACCATTTAAAGCACATTGATTTCACCCGCATCCAGGTGTGCTTCTCCTTCCTGATACATCTCATTTTTCACAAGATTTTTATAGTCCATGAGTTGTGACTCAGAGGCCAGCCTGGATAATGATCCAGCATGAAGGTTCACCCCACATTCAACTCCAATGTTTGCTAGTAAATCCTCTACTTTATTTCCTTCTCTGCGAATGTGCTTCAGCGTGACTGCTCTATAAGAGAAAAGCCAACATTCAATGAGTTCGAGCCTTTTAGCCATCCTCCAACTATTGTTAACTTTGTAAGAGGGAGTTCCTTGCAGGATTTTGGAGATCATGTTGATAATGATATGAGAATCACTTTCTATTATAAGCGGAAAGAATCCATTGCTTTGCGCAAGGATAAGGCCCTGCTAGAGACCTTCCAATTTTGTTGAATTATTGGTATCCCATCCTTTGGAACCTATAAAGTTTAAGAGGGGGCTACCCTTATGATCTCTGAAGACCCCTTCGAAGCCTGAATTGCCCAAATTGCCCTTCGAGGCCCCATCAAAGTTAAGCTGGTACACATGCATTGGAGGGGGCAACCATTTCTTAGGTGACTGATTTTTCGGAGGTTGTGTTCCTCTGATTATCTATTCTTGCTTCAGGTTAAGGTTCCAATTAGCCCATATTGATTGTTCTTGGGGGCTTTTTGGAAGGTCCTCCTGGTTCCAGGGTTTGAGAGAGATGGTTTCCTCAATGTTTTGGAAAATTATTTTCCATATGTTCTCCAAAGGCACAGAGTGGTCTTTGAAAATTCTGTTGTTTCTCTCCTTCCATATGGCCCACATAAGAAAGCCCGGAATGAGCTTCCGTAGGAAATTTAATATCTTGCTTTGAAATGGAGTCCGCTCCCAGTTACGCACTGTGGTAATGATGTCTCCGTGAACTCTTCCTTCCCTTTGGCAGCGGAAACTAACTTTTTTCCATAGCTTTTGCGTTAATTGGCAGGAGTGCATGAGATGCTTTACGGTTTCCTCATCTTGTCTGCAATTGGGGCATATTGAGGGCCCATGAAAATTTCTCTTCCTTAGATTGTCCCATGTGAGAATCTTGTTATGACATAGGAGCCAAAGAAAGGTGGAGATTTTCGGCCAAAGGGAAGGGTCCCATACTTTGCTCCAAATAGGATCTTTCACTAAATGTTATTTGATAATGATGTTGTAAGCCTCTTTTGTATTGAAGGTACCTTTTTCTTCATATCCCCATCTGAGTATATACTTTTCCTCGGAAGGTAGAATTCTCCTTTTCTTTAATTCTGTGTCTATCATTTGTTGGATTTGTGGCGTTTCTTAACCCAAGAATTGCTCCGCCTTGAGCCATTCCCTGTATTCTTGGGTTGATGAGAGCTTCCAGAAGATTTTAACTTTATCCTGTGCTTGCATATTCTGCTCCAGTGGTTGCAAGTGAGAAAATTGTTCCTTTAATTTGGGCACTGCTGCCATGAATCTTCCCAAAACCGTGCAGTGTCTCCATTCTTCACCTCCCAAAAGTTGTGCTGCTGAATAAGACTTTTGTGCTGCTTGGCCGAGTTCCATATGAGAGAACCCATGTTGACCTCTGAAATTCTTATTCGTTCCTCCATTGGAAAATGGCTTGCATACTTGGTTGTCCAAAGAGAAGCCCATGGGGTGAGAGGTGCAGTTAGCCATTTCCACCAAATTCTAGCTCCCATGACTTCGTTACTGTGAGAAGGATCCCTTAATCCAACCCCACCCCCATTCTTTGGGAGACATGCTTTTTCCCATTTGACAAGAGCCCATTTACGCCTGAGACTGTTACTGCCCCATAGGAAGGATCTTTGGAGCAACTTGATTTCTTTGAGCACCCATTTGGGCACTGCTAGGATAGAGAAGAGATACAGCGGCATGGCCTGAAGAATTGCTTTTATAAGTACCAACCGGCTCGCCATATTTAGAGATTTGTGAGTCGAGGAGGTTAGACGAGTCTCTAATTTTTCCAAGAGAACTTTCCATGAGGAGTGCTTGAGGGCGGAGGAAATCAGAGGAGCACCCAAATAAGTGGATGGGAGGTTAGCAATAGAGAAGCCCAAAATGCATGCTATGGCTGCTTGAGTGGTAGCTGGGGTATGGAAAAAGAAGATTTGAGATTTGGAATGATTGATAGAAGCACCTGAGGCGTCCGAGAAGTCCGATAGAAGAGATTTGAGCCGTTGAGCTTCCTGGACAGAGGGATGACCAAAGAGCATGTTGTCATCAACAAACTGTTGGTGAGTGAAGGCTGAAGAATTATGAAAAGACAGGGCTCTGAGGCAATGGGACTGTTGTGCTAGCTTAATACTCTTGCCTAATCCTTCTGCCATAATAACAAAAAAAAAGGGGAGAGAGGGTCTCCCTGTTTGATACCCCGAGATGGACAAAAAGTGGAGGAGGGGTTGCCATTGACCAAAACAGAGAAGAATGAAGAGGAGATAAGACTCATGACCCATCGAACCCAGGGGGGGGGGGCAAAGCCAAAAGCGATTATAACTTTTTTAATATATAACCAGCTGAGATTGTCAAAAGCCTTCAATAGATCTAGTTTGAGTAGCATAACTGGCTTTTTTTATTGCTTCAAGGAGTGAATTATTTCATGAGTTAGGATTATACCATCATTGATCTGCCTGCCTTCAACATATCCAGACTGCTTAGGCGAGATGATGAGAGGAAGCAACGATTTAAGCCTGGAAGTAATGACCTTGGAAACTATCTTGTAGATTATATTACACAGAGCAATAGGTCTATATTTATCAGGCTTGCTAGGAATATCTACCTTGGGAACGAGAGCAATGAATGTGGCATTCACCCCCGGAAACATCCATCTCAAGGATCATGATTCCTCCACCACCTGCCAGACTTCCATTTGATCAAATCCTAGAAGCTGTGAAAAAAGTTAGAAGTGAATCCATCCGGGCCTGGGGCTTTTCCCGCTTTCAGTTGACGAACTGCTAATTGTACCTCCTGTAAGTCAACAGGCTTAAGAATAAGTTGGTTATGCTCTTCTGAGACGATTTTAGGAATGTTTCGAGTAATTTTGTCTATGGCCCTCGATCTATCTGCATTTGGCTCGCTATGCATTTGCTTGAAATAGTTGAGGATTTTGCTTTCAATCTCCTCATGCGCTTCCACCTTGACTCCTTGCTCATTCTAAAGGTGAGTTATGTTGTTATTCATTTTGCGCTGGATTGTGGTGCTATGAAAAAATTTTGTATTGTTCTCTCCGTCTTTGAGCCATCTGATTCGAGATTTTTGTCTCCATAACGTTTCTTCTTGCTTAGCCCTTTCTGTGATTTGCACCTCAAGAATTTTTTCCCGTTCTAACATATCATCTGATCGGCCTTCAACTATAATCCTCTATTGCAGTTGCTTCATTTCTATCTTAAGGATGCTTCAGACTTGGAAAATATACCAAAATAGTTGTGGTTCCAGCTTTTGATCTTGCTTTTAAGATGTTTTAGCTTCTGCTGAAATTGGAACATCTTAGATCTTGTTGGGGGGGAGAACTTGTTCCATTCTGAAATGATTAGATCTTGAAAATCCGGATGAGACAACCAGAACTCCTCAAAGTGGAAGGGTCTCCGGGTTAGGTTGCCAGGACGCGACCATTGAAGGGAGATGGGCCAGTGATCACATCCCGACAGAGGCAGGATGGAAGCTGCAAAGTCTCCACCCATATGAATAGCATTATCTGAGAGCAAGAATCTGTTTAGACGAGAAGCCACCTGTTGATTCCCTGCTCTTCTGTTGCTCCATGTGTATAAGCCATTATTGAAAGGTAGATCCATTAGCCGGTTGTTCTGGATGAAGTCTTTTAGAGGTTTCCCTTCCTGAATCCCTTTGCATCTTCCACCCCTCTTCTCTTCCAACCTAGTAATCATGTTGAAGTCTCCTCCAGAAATCCATAAAGGGTGTTCCCTGTTATGATTAATTGCTGAGAGAGTGTTGAGTATTTCTGCTTTATGTGGAGCCTCTTGGGGGAAATATACATCGGTTAAGAGCCCATGTATATTTGTCCTGATAATGTGAAATGTTGCTTGAATAAAGTTCTTGTTTGCATGTATTTTGTCTAGTCTGATAGTTCGAGAGTCCCATAGTATTGCCAGGTCTCCAAAGGCCCCCTGAGCATCCACCGCCACATTGAGACTCCCTGGCCAGATTTTAGCTGCAATGCTTTCCACAGCATATGAATTGCATTTAGTTTCCTGCAAGAAAAGGATTTGTGATTTTTCTTGCCTCATCATGTTTTTCAGAATTCTTCTCTTCCCTGGGCTATTAAGCCCTCTTATGTTCCAAGATATTAACTTCATTGGGAAAGATTGTGATCAGTATTATAGTACTTAGTTAACTTGGAGTACCTGCTTGACTCCACTAACATTTTACCTATCCTGATTGTTCGCTTGAGGTATGTTTTCCTTCCATGCTTTTTGATGTCTTTAGTGATGAATTTCCCATCCCAAGGGCTGCCTTTTTGAATACCTAAGGATTTTTTCCTCTGCACTCGATATAGGACTGCCTCCAAAATCTCAAGTTGCCTATCTGGAATATTTTCAAAATTATTTGTAGTGCATGCCTGTTCCAAGCATGGAATATCCAGTTCCCCAATATCTATAGCTTCTGTTTCCTCCTCAATAATCTGAGCGTCATTGAATTCCTCATATTCATCCTCTGCTAATCTGGTATTTGAGTTTGATTTGTCCACGTCCATTCCTTGTGTATTCCATACTGGGGCCTTTTGCTTCTCTGAGGAAGAGGCCCCTGTGAACAGGGGGTCTGTTTGAGATCCTTTGGGATCTGCCTGCCTCTTCGGTTTGACCTTCATCATCTCCTTTTCTGTGGGGGCAGGAATTTCCGAGCTCGTATCATTTTGGCGAGCTAAAGCTTCGAAGCTGTTCCATGTTGATGGCTTGGAGGAACTTGTTGGAGGCGCTCTTACATTTGAGGCCTGTTTCTTGTGATTTCTCCTGCGATTGGTTACTTTGGTGAATCCGTCTGCCCCAAATGAGTTAGATCCAGCAACAGGAGAAGGTTTTGGAACTAAAGGGCAGTCCCTGAATAAATGTCCCAGGGCATGACATCTTCAGCACCTAAATGGTACATGTTCATAATCAATCAACTGAACCCATTCAATATCATCATGAGAGACACTTACCGCATCCAGGAGCGCCTGATTGAGATGCATGTAGACGCATATTCTTGCAAATGAAGTGTATTTACGGATTTTTGTTTCCTCAGCAACCTTGACAAATTCTCCCATAACATTTCCAATCGCTTGTAGGGATTCTTCCTCCCAATACTCCACTGGGAGTGAATAAAGTCGGATCCAAACCGGAGCCCAGCTGAGATCTTCCTTATCAGGGTTGAAATGCTCTACCCAACCTCTGAGATAGAGACCGACGACATTAAAGAAGTAAGGCCCTCCATCAAGCACTCTATTCCTATCCTCCAAGCAGTTGAAAATGGCAGTGAAAAAGCCTTTTGGTCCCAGTTGCAGGGTTATATGTCCCTTTGGGTTCCATTTCACAACAATCCAGCTCCTAAGCGCCTTCTCAGTCGGCCAGAGCCCAATGAACTTACCAATTAAGGCATGGTCTCTCATGAACTGAATCTGTGCATCGATCTTGTGTCCTGGGAGTTCTACCCTCGGACGCACAGAGGCTATAGGTTTGCATGTTTCCGAGCTGACCTTGGGATGTTCGTTGTGTTGTCTTGCATGTTGTTGGTCCAGATCCTCATCATTTTCGCTCTGATGAGCCAGATTATTGCTTTCTTGATTCCCTTGCCGCGCAGCTTCGTCTTGCGGGGGAGGCGCTGCACCCTCCCCCTGAGGGGGGTCCATGGATAGCTAAACCCTCTGGCAGAAGGCCCAGGATCATGGTTTCATTAGAGTTTGCAGAGCGTCGTTTGTCTATTGCAAGCTTCCGTCGCAGAAACGTTAAAACCCTAGTGCGCAGAGCCCGTCATCCATTGTGCATATTTATATGATGATGATGAATGTTATTTCCACTATGTAAAAATGATGAATTCTTAGTATATTGTAGAAAAATAACTAAGTGTTGAATGTTAGGCATAGCCCATACTCATTAGTATTGGTGAAAATAAATTGGGTAGCAGTGCCGCACCTACTTATGTGCGGTTGAAAGACCACCGCTAAGATAGAGGCGTGAAAGTTGGTATCAGAGGCATTTGGAAAAATGAGTTGAATTTGATCCCACTGCACTTCGTGACAGTTGGTATCAAAGGCGAAATTTTTTGAAGTGAAATAGATACCCCTTTCACTTCGCGACAATTGGTATTAGAGGCTTTGAATTGCAGTTGAAGCAAGTATCTCTTGGTGAATAGGTGGTATCAATACTTTTCGCAGAGCCTTGGAAAGTTCGATAGGGGCAAGAAAAGGGCCAAGTTGAACGATAAGAAAGTGTATGGTCTTTACTAGATCACAAAGAAAGTTGATGGCTGATCAAGTGGAAGAACCTCATGTTATGACAGAGGAATCTAGCAGGGATGTCAAACCAGTTCTTATGGATAGAGTTGTGGATAGGATTGAGGAATTGGCTTCTGATATAGCTTCGGTGAAGGCTAAATATGTTGAACATCGGGATATGGAAACAAGGTTTTTGGTAGAGCACACGAAGTTGAAAGAAGATTTTGAAGACCTCAAAATCTTATACAAGTATAAAGAATGGATGTATGCGCAAATAGAGAAAGAAATCAAAGAGATTGGAGTTGCAAGAGATCAAGGTTTGTCAGAAATCTTGAAGTTCCAGAAGGATCTTGATGATGCTCGAAATGAAATAGTTGTTTTGAAGAAAGAAGTTGGGCAAGGTTCCATTGGAGGAGTTGGCCATGTGAAGGTCAAAGAACCTGATTCTTATGACGGGTTGAGAAGCGAGAAAGCTCCTAGAAATTTCTTATGGGATATGGAGAAATACTTGGAGCGCTTGGGAATGTCTGATAATGAGTCCAAAGTGAAGGTAGCTGCTCAATTCTTGACAAAAGATGCTAAGATGTGATGGCGAAGAAAGATGGACCAGATTTCCAATGGTGATGTTGTGGAAATCACTTCGTGGGATGAAATGAAGAAAGTTTTGCATGTTCATTTTAGTCCACAAGATGAGACTTGGGATGCAGGAATGAAGATAAAATATATGAAGCAAACAGGAAGCCTACAAGAATATCAATGGGAGTTCTCGTGTGCGGTCTTGGAGTTACCTGATATGGCTAAAAGAAACAAGGTGTTCAATTTCATTATAGGATTGAAACCTTGGGCATGCAATGAGGTGAAGAGGAAAAATATCAAGACACTTGAAGAAGCTTTTTGTTGGGTTGTGTTATATTCTTTCCACGACAAGCCTACGTAGTTAACGGGGGGTTAGAGGGGGGGCAGAGCCCCCCCTTCATTGTGTCAATTTCACATTGTGGGGGCGGCGGCCCCCCCTGTCTAAGGGGCTTGATGGGGACAGGTAGCCCCCCTCAATGAGGTCAGGGGCAGCGCCCTGGGGAAATCTTTTAGGGACCCTATATTAGGTGGGACGAACCTACCTATGGTTTTGTGCATGGTTTTAGCACATTATTTTTAGACGCGATGGTTTTCAGTCCATGGTTTTGGACGGGATGGTTTTCGGTCCATGCTATTGGATGCTTTGACATGTATAAATATATATTGTAACATTGAAAGGAACATAATTAAAAATCAAGCTGGTAGTTCCGGTTTTGGGATCCGGGGGAAAATCTCTGTGTATATGTGTTTTATGCATTATGCTCTCACATTTGTTTATTTTCTTTTCTTAGAATTCGTATGCAGGTAATTTATATATGGGGTTAAGACCTACATTTGGTATTAGAGTTGTTTTGGCTTCAAGGGAATGCCTTTGTTGCTGAAGGGTTTCGCTCAGGCCTGTGGTAGACCCTGTTCAATGGGAGATCTGAGGGATCGATTATGGCGGTGAAAGAAGATGGTGAGCAGTGGAAAGATAGATATAAAGAAATTTAATGGTCAAAGTTTTGAGTTATGGAAACTCAAGATGGAGGATCTATTGGCGGATAAAGATTAGTGTATCGTGGTAGATCCAGGTACTAAACCAACGGGAGTGTCCGATGAAGAATGGAAGAAGTTGGATTAGAAGGAAAAGAGCATAATACGATTGTGTGTCTCAGATTCAATATTTTTGAATGTATCAGGAGAAGCTACAATGAAGGCTTTGTGGGACAAGTTAGGGACTTTGTACCAATCTAAGTCTCTAGTGAATAAATTGTTCCTATAGAAAAAGCTATATAACCTAAGGATGAAAGATGGAGACTCACTGACAAAGCATCTTAATGCATTTAATATTGTGATAATTCAGTTACTGTCTGTTGATATTAAAATTTCAGATTAAGTTAAGTGCATTAGTTTGTTGTGTTCTATACCAGATTCGTGGGATAGTCTGGTTATTGCAATAGGTAGCAATGCAATTGCCTTGTAGTTTGATGAAATAGTCTCATCCTTTTTGATGGAGGAGATGAGACAGAAAAATATGGAGAGACAAAATGATGATGCCTTTTCTGTACGAGGACGGTCCCAGAACAGAAACAAAAATAAGTCATCGAGTGGGAGATCTAAATCTAGAGGGATATCTAGATCTCCAGGAAAACATGTAAAGGTGGTTTGTTGGAAATGTGGAAACGAAGGGCACTACAAAAGGGACTATAAATCTAAAGCTTCTCACAAAGGAAAGGCATATGATGATGCTCCTTCTGCATAAGCAAAAACCACCTCATATGAAGGTGGGGATGTGTACTTAGCTTCTTTAAGTACACATGTAGATCATGAGGGATGGTTGAGTGACTCAGGTGCATCCTTTCACTTCACTCCCCATAGAAAGTGGTTCTGCGAGTATGAGAAATATGATGGTGGTGATGTCTTCTTAGGGGATAATAGGAAGTCTAGCATCATTGGTCATGGAAAAGTAAAGTTGAAGTTGCAAGGTGGAAGGGTTAGAACACTTCCGGGTGTTCTGCATATTCCTGCATTGGCCAAAAATATGATTTTTGTAAGCAAGTTGGATGATGCAGGTGTAAAAACAATGTTCAAGAAAGATACCTACAAGATGGTTCAGGGAGCACTGATATTGATGTGGGGAGTTCGGATTGGAACTTTGTAGAAGCTACAAGGTAGCACTATTGTTGATGGATGCAACAATTCTGTAGTTCCTGAAAGTGGAGCAGAAAATCTAGTGGTCTATAGAGAGAAGACCATGCTGTGGATCAAAGGCTTAGACATACTAGAGAGAAGGGCCTTCAAATAATTCGTGGTAAAGGTATGGTAGACAGTATGAGTAACAGCTCTCTGGATTTTGACTTATGTGAAAATTGTGTATATGGGAAGCAAAATCGGGTGAGTTTCCCCTCTGGTGGTAAGAAGGTGAAATAGATATTAGAGCTTGTGCACAATGATGTATTTGGACCTGTGAAGGTTCCATCACGGGGTAAGTCTATGTACTATGTATCATTTATAGATGACTTCTCAAAGAATACATGGATATATTTCCTTAAGAAGAAATCTGAAGTCTTTGACAGGTTTAAAGAATTTAAGGCTCTACTAGAAAACTAGACAGAGAAGAAGATAAAGGTGTTGAGGTCAGATAATGGTGGAGAGTTTTGCAGCAAGGAATTTGAAGAATTCTGTAAGAAGTGTGGTATAGCATGGTAGAATACTACTCCATATAAACCTGAGCAAAATGGATTTGCAGAAAGAATGAACAAGACATTGATGGAAAGGGAAAAAAGCATGCTCAGTGGTACCAGGTTGGGATAGGAATTCTGGGCAGAGGCAATAGAGACAGCATGTTACCTAGTTAACAGATCACCTTCATCAGCGTTGGAGGATAAGACTCCACATGAGGTATGAACTGGTAAGAAACCCTCTCTTTCACATTTGAGGGTATTTGGATGTGATGCATATGTACATGTTCCAAAGGAGAAAAGAACCAAGTTGGATAGTAAATTTGAAAAATTCATCTTTATTGGGTATAAGCTTTGGAACCCAGTAAAAATGAAGGTTATGTACAGCCGAGATGTGGTGTTCAAAGAGGTTAAATATGTTATTAAACATGAATTCCAACCAAAAGAACTTGAGAAGATAGAGTTTGAGCTTAAGGAGGAAGAATCAGACTCTACAGTAGAGGAGGAATCAGAATATGAAGAGACACAAACTCCAGGTGTGAGAAGATCGGTTCGAGAAAGGCAACCAGAAAGGTATAATCCATCTGCTTTCTGTTCAAATTTTGCTTTATCTATTACTAATGATGATCCTAGAACTGTGAAGGAAGCAGTAGATTTAGAGGATGGAAAACTCTAGAAAGAGGCCATGGTTGATGAAAGGCATCTTTGCACAAAAATGAGGCTTGGGATCTGGTGAGTTGCCGGCTGGAAGGAAACCCATTGGCAGCAAATGGGTGTTCAAGAAGAAGACAAATGCAGAAGGGAAGGTGGAGAAATACAAAGCTCAGTTGGTAGCAAAAGGTTATTCCCAGGTGCCAGGAATTGATTTTGGTGATATTTTTTCTCCTATTGCCAAGGTAGCTTCTATTAGATTACTTTTATCTGTTGCTTTTGCTTTTGATTTTGAGGTAAAATAGATGGATGTGAAGACATCATTTCTTCACAAGGATCTGGAAGAGGAGATATACATGAAGCAACCTAAAGGCTTTGCGGTGAAGGGTAAGAAAGAATTGATATGCAAGTTAAAGAAGTCTTTGTATGGGTTAAAACATTCACCAAATATGTGGTATAAAAAATTGGATACATTTATACAGGGACTTGGCTTCACCTAAAGCAAAGCAGATCAGTTTGTGTATTTTAAATTAATTGGTGACTGTGTTATTATCTAGTCTTGTATGTGGATGATATGTTGTTGTTTGGAAATGACAAAGAAATTTTCTAGGATTTGAAGACCCAATTTTCCTCCAAATTCTACATGAAATATCTTGGTGCCGCAAACTATATTTTGGGCATGGAAATTAAAAGAGATCGGGAAAAGAGAAAGCTTTGGTTAAACCAAAGGAAGTATGTTGAGACAATATTGCAGAGGTTTAATATGCATGAAAGTAAACCGGTGAAGGTTCCTATTCCTGTAGGTGTAAAGTTATCTGTTGAACAGTGTCCCAAGACACAAGAAGAGGAAGAGGACATGTCTCGTGTTCCATATGCAAGTGTAGTCGGTAGCCTGATGTGTGCGATGGCCTGTACTAGACCAAACATTGCACATGTAGTGGGAGTATTGAGCAGGTTTATTTCAAAACCAAGGAAGGAGCACTAGACAATAGTGAAGCGGTTTTTTAGGTATTTGCATGGCACTAGTGATTATGGCTTGTGCTACCAAGGAAGGCTAGGATTGGATAGAGTGTTGGATATTTGTGGCTTTGTTGATGCAAACTGGGCTAGAGATCTGGATCAAAAAAGATTTACAAGTGGGTATATGTTTAACCTATTTGGAGGTGCAGTCAATTGGATGAGTAAGAAACAATCTGTAGTGGCACTATCAACTACAGAGGCGGAATACATGGCAGCCACTCATAAAAGCAAGGAAGCAGTTTGGTTGCAAAGATTGTGTTCAAGTATGGGGTTAGTACAGGGAGCTATAAGGATATACTATGACAGCCAAAGTGCAATTTTCTTGGCAAAAAACCCTGCTTATCATTCAAAGACAAAGTACATTGATGTTCAATATCACTTTGTGAGGGATATGGTAGAAGACAAAAAGGTGTTGTTGGTAAAGGTGGACACTTTGAAGAATACTGCAGATGCATTAACAAAATTTGTGAGCTCTGAGAAGTTCCCTTGGTGTAGAGAAACAATGGGCATTGCAGGGTTGGATAAATGACTAAGCTGTCCTGTGGCCCCCTGTGGAAAGAAAACAACAAGTGGGAGAATGTTAGGTTGTGTTATATTCTTTCCACGACTATCCTATGTAGTTAACAGGGGGGTTAGATGGGGGGCAGAGCCCCCCCTTCGTTGTACTGATTGCACAACGGGGGAATCACAGGGGGGGTGACAACCCCCCCCGTTTAGGGGATTTGAGGGGGACAGGTAACCCCCCTCTACGGGGTCCAAGGCAGCGCCCCAGGGAAAATTTTTTGGGAGCCTATATTAGGTGGGACGAACCTACCTATGGTTTTGTGCATGGTTTTAGCACATGGTTTTTGGATACGATGGTTTTTAGTCCATGGTTTTGGACGTGATGATTTTCGGTCCATGGTATTGGATGCTTCATAATGTATACATATGTATTATAACATTGAAAGGAACATAATGAAAAATCAAGTTGGTAGTCCCGATTTTGGGATCTAGGGGAAAATCTATGTGTATATGTGTTTTATGTGTTATGCTTTCACATTTTTTTATTTTTTGTTCTTAGAATTCGTATGCAGGTAATTTATGACCGGGGTTAAAACCTACACTTTTGCAACGGTTGATCGCTCGGTACAACATTATGATGAAGGAACCAAGGAAATGAAGAAGAATAATGATAAACTGAAAGAGAAGACTACGAAAGAAGAGCCTTTGAGATTGAATGACAAGTTGAAGACGAAGAAGCCTCTTAAGTGTTGGATTTGTGAAGAACCACATATGGTGAAGAATTGTCCTTCAAGACCGAAAGTGGCAGCAATGGCACAAACCGACGCGAAAAAGAAGAAGGAATAAAATTTCGTTGGAGTTATGCATATTTTGGGAGCTGTTGTGGCTATGGAAGTAATCTCACGAAGAGATCCTGAAAGGAACCAGTTGGAATATGTGGAGATGAAGATTGGGAAAGGCATTGTTCTCACGATGGTGGATAATGGTGCAACTCATAACTTCATGAGTGAAGATATTGTGAGGAAGATTGGCTTGAAATTTGTACCAGTTCAAGCACAGTTGAAAGCAGTAAATTCTCCACTTGATTTTGTGGTCGGTGTAGCTGAGAAGGTTGATGTGAGAATAGCTTAATGGACTGGGAAAGTTGATTTCACAGTTGTGCGGATAGATGACTATGAAGTTGTATTGGGTATGGAATTTATGAAGAAATTTGAAGATATGATAGTTCCACACATGAAGAATTTGTAAATTCACGATGGGCGTGAAGACGAACCCATTGGTATACCAACCATAGGGGCTACGACAGCCGAATGTCAGTTGACAACAATGAATGTGGAGGAGGTCAAGCAAGATGAAGAAGTCTATAAGAGGTTGTATTGAATGGAGGAAAAACTTATGGAGCAGTCACAGGTGATTAGAGCATTGTCTGATAGTATCTTGGATCTATCAAGCATACTAGAGGAAATGGAGAAAGATGATGATGCTAGACCGAATTACTAGATGGAAAGTCGGGAAGCATACTTGTAGAGATTAGAATTGGAAGATCCTAATAGATGGATTGAGTTGATATGTGAGCAAGAGGGAGAGCCTTCATCCTCCACTTCCTCCGTCTCTTCTTAAACTAACATGGAGATGAGGCTCATTGTTAGTTGCTCATGGCAGTGAGTCTCAAATATTTTGAGTAGACATCTCGTGTGAGATGGACATGATTGGCAGCAGTGTGTAGAGATAATTCATGATGATGTGGGAGCATGCGTTCTTATGGAGGCGATGCATGGTTGGATTAGCTATCAACCTAGTCACCAACATGAGGGGTACCAACACATGGTTTTCTTGTAGTGTTCAGCATATCGATGGCACGAGGCAAGTCAGAGGTGGACACATCTGGATACCCGTACATATATATGTATGAATTTATACTCTTAGTAATGGTGGTTTCTGGGATGGTGTTGTCGAGGACGACAACCGTTTGAAGTGGGGGAGTATGTCATGCCCACGAGTTGAGCATGTGCGAAGAGTGACGGAGGGGTGGAAAAATCTTGGTTAAAGGTGATAAGCTAAGCATGTGCAATGAGTGGGTGCATTTGGTTAAATGTGCCCGAGTAAACATGCGATGACGAGTTGCGAAGAGCCATTGGGGGAGTCGAAAAATTGAAAAGGTGAAAATTGACTAAGTATGGGAAAGACGTGCGATGAGTTTATAAGGTGTCAAAAAACCAACGAGTCGGTGGGATGGCATGAGGAGTGGTGAGTTGGGTGAACCAATGCGACTCTTGACATTTTAGGCGAAAATGTATGGTCAGCTTGGGTAGGATGACCTAAATTACCTCTTGAAGGACACATATATATTGGGAGGTGAGTTGGAGGGATAAGGCATCAACCATTCAAGCAATTTCAAGCAAACAAATAACTTCGATAAGCGAAGGAAGGGTGAATGAATAGCCAAGGAAAAATTGCAGGCGGATTGAGGGCCGAAGCACTTAGCCAAAAACAAAAGGATGAAACCAAGGAGTAGGTTTGGCAGACTTTGGGTGTGGACGAACTCAAGCAGGTGAGATTGCCTGGAGACTTATGTAGGCAAGTTGCAGAGACGAGCTGAGGTGGGCGAGGTTGCATGGCAAGTTGGGTGAAGCGAGCTATGGTGACGAGTCGAGTAAGGTGAGTTGCGGTGGTAAGTTCGGAAGGTGAGATGCGGACTAGAATGGGCACTATAACCCACAAACAATCCAAGCGACAGGGAGCTGGGTTCTCTACCTATGGGTGAGCTGCGAACAACACACAGGTGCTCTTGCCTGAAATACCGAACGGCGGCATGATTGGGAAAATGGTGAACGATGGTGCAGGTTCATGCTGAACGATCGTGGGGTAGACACAATGGGTGGGTGCTCGTGCTCGAGTTGGTTGCAGGACTGAACACGCTGAGCACGATGCACGAGAAAGGGCACTGTTGAACGAAAAGGGAAGCTCAGGGTGGGTGACCCTGAACAGACACGCTGAGTTGAAGAATTTGGTAGTTTTCTTAAGGTGAACTTGGGGTTCCTAGAAAAAACTGATATTGTAAAAGTACTTGTAAAATTGTATTGTTGTTATTATTTGGGCAGACTCTAACCAGGGAGTTTCCCCTCCCATTAAAAGAAGATTTATCTATTGTGCATATTTATATGATGATGATGAATGTTTTTTTTTTGTGTAAGTAAGCTTTTGTATTAAGAAAATAAAACATATTGTACAAAAGGACTGCCCAGGCAAACTAAAGCCCGAAGCTCTGCTGAGAACATGACAACTAGACCAAAGGACCTCCTACAGAACACCAAAGAAAACGGGCAGCCGGCAAGGATAGACTATCCACCTCGGCCTTGAGGAGTAAACAGGAAGAGAGCAGTGCTTAACAAGAAGCAAACAGACGAACCAAGAGACAAGAGCCCGGCTAGGGATTCAACCCAACATGGGAGGAGTCCGCAGTGCGGCCCTTTTTACCTTTCTTTTTACCAACTTTGACCCATCCAAGATGGTCCGGCTGGGATGGAAAGACTTGCAAACTAAGCTGGGCGGACGGGGAGATCTCCTTGTCTGAATCCGAAGGAGAGGTCTCATGAGAGCGTTTCTGTGTGAGAGGTGGGGCCGTGGACTCCTCAGGACCTGTTGGGGGTGGGTCTTGTGCAAGCGAAGCGTCCATCCCGTCCTCATCCACTTCCTCTTCATCTGAGTTGGAACTAAAATCATCCATGGGGGGCGGGTCACAAGGTTTCCAACTTTTGGATTTCGGCTTAGGAGCAGCCTTCTTCTTTTGGGCAGGAATCGCTGGACACGATCTATGAAGGTGCCCTGTGAGATGGAAATTTCTGCAGTGGAACACTGTGTTCTCGTAATCCAGGGTCTGAGTCCAGTAGAAGTCTCCAACTTTGAGAATGATCTGATCTGGTAATCCTTTGCTCATGTCTATTTCTGCGCAGATTCTGGCGAAGGTGTAGATGCCCTTTTCCCCTCTAGAAGTGTCTATAGCTAGAAAGCGGCCTAGAGTGTTACCAATTCCTTCAAACACAGCAAAGTGCCATAAATGAACCAGGAGGTTGGGAAGTCTAACCCAGATGGGGAGTTTGGTAATAATAGCAGTGGAGGGATCAAAATCTGGGAACCAAGGGGTTAAGAAGAGACCCGCCGAGTCCCAAAACCAAGGGCTCCCAATTAATTCTTTTTTATAATCCTCACTGTCAACAAAAACTAGAATGAAGAAACCTTTAGAACAGAGAAGAACCTTGCAATTGTTGGTCCAGTTGGAGTGAACCCATTTGTAGAGGTCTTCTGTACGTGGCCATAGCCCATTGAACCTGCAAATAATGCCAAATTCGGCAAACAGTTGGAGCTGCCTGTCCATCGTTGGATGCATTACTTCAATGGAGGGGGTTTCCTCCAGCTTGTCCACCAAAAAAGGTTTTGGAACTTGGGCTGGTGAAGTGGAGTTCTTGGGTTTCTGAGCATGGACAACATCTCTGTAAGAAAACGCTGCTGTTGAAGATGACTGTCCAGCCGCTCCCCCTCTCAAACGAAGGGAGAGAATGATGGAAGCATTTCTTTGAATGTCGTAAAATGAAAGGGGTAAGAGATCTTCAAGCTGTTTACCTTTGAAGAGGAGCCTTTGAGAAGCAGAAGGAATCCCCGTCCTAAGGTTTAGTTCTTGCTTGAGGTCCTGCACAAGATCAGAAGAGCCCACCCATTGAAGCAGAGTTTTTCCTGAGAGAAGCGCTATTAGGATCTGGAAAGACTCGGATTGCTTCGGCATCTGCTGTCCTCTGCAAGACTGAGACGAGAGGACGCTGGTACAAGCACAGCTTGCCAGGGGCCCAATTTGTGCCTGTTTTTTATTTCCCTGCGTTGGGCAGCAGGTGATATTAGTCATTAGGTGTGGCTTGAGAGGGGGTAGGGCCTCTCTGAAGCTTGCTGCATCAATATCTGCTAGGCCGAGCAGAGGCAGGACTACCACCGGAGGCCGCTTCTCACGACGGCTTCTTAGAGACCCACTCCAAGAGATCAACTCTCTGTGTTGCATTTCGTCGAACACTTGCCACGCATCCTCCCTGCGCAGGCATTTTTCAGTTGTTTTGAGATCAATATTTCCTAGAAGCATTTTTATTTCCAGGCTTCCAATCCATGAGTGACGCACGGACAGGGACTGTTTCGAAGGAAGAAAGACATAGAAAGTGGCCCAGCCTCCCTCCCAATAACGGTTTTGAGGATAAGGAACCGAATAGGGGGTTAACACCGCCATTGAAATCGATACTGAACCCTCGAGCGGAGTGAACTCTTGCTGAGCCGCTGTTAAGAAGCGGTCTCCAGTCGTGGCCAAGAAAATAGCCCTGCAGGGTTTCTGGAAAATACCTTCACGGGAGAAGCAGAGCTAGTGTAAGCCGCTGGTTCTGAGTTCTGCACCTCTGCCGGCAGTGATTTTCTCAAGGGCTGAGCTACTCGGACCCCATAAGAAAAGCAGGCCAGCCACATGACCTGAACTTGGGAGACGAAGCGCCGAGGGGAAGAAGCAAGTCCTGGCAGCGCCGTCCTATGAAGCTCTGGACCGTCCGAAACCCTTAGCTGAGCATGCCATAGTCACTCTTCTAGACTTATGTTCATGATGATGAATGTTATTTACGTTGTGTAAAAATGATGAATGCTTAGTAGATTGCAGAAAAATAACTAAGTGTTGAATGTTAGGAGTAGCACATACTCATTAGTATTGGTGAAATGAAATTGGGTAGAGGTGCCACACCTGCCTATGTGCGGTTGACAGGCCACCGCCAAGATAAGGGTGTGACAAAGAGGGCCCGAGGGAAGGAGAGAGGTGAGGAGGGAGGAGAGGAAGGCCACATGGGGAGGTCCCTCCCTCCAAAATAAAAATACAACCATTTTTATAATGTCTTTTGGATTTTGGGATTTTATTTTGAAAAATGAAAATTTAAGTTCCCTTCCAAGATCTGAGATCTGAGACTTCTATTAAACATTTTTTTAAATATTTTAAAATTATATATAATACAATTCTTATATTATATAGTTTTTAACTATTAAACAATCTTGGTTATGGTAGTTTTGTAGGATAGTTAGCAATTTATTAAAATTAATAAAAATCAATATTTACATATTAAATTAATTCATTTATCAAGATTAAAATAATATATATTTTGTACATTTTTTAGTTAGGGCGATCAAAATTGATCAAACTTTGAACAAGCGCCACTTGCAAACCATAAGTCCAAATAAGATGAAATGAGAACTGATGGAAAGTTAGCAAGATATAGTATGTAATGAAAAATCAAAATGTAAATGTGAAGAAAAAAAATTCTTGTAAAAATGTCGCATAATTAACCAAAGAAAATGTTACAGGGTGATATGACTAGAATTTACGTATAGGGTCCCCATTTTATTATGGAGATAATAAATTAAAAATTGGGGGGGGGGGGGGGGGTGTTATGGTTTTGCCACAACACCTTGGTATAATCACAAGAAACACACTAATATAAAATCGGATGAAAAAAATCAAATCCATGTTAGTGTGCAGCTTAAAAACAAAATAACATATCAGTAATCTTTCAAGTCAACTTTCATCTCGGTTGTAAGTGTATATAACAATTAATTATCAGATTAAATTTTTATCATATAGGTGTGTGAGCTTCTTCAAGTCTACTGTTGAACCTTCGCTCTAGTACCACTTTGTAACCACCTTCCTTTTCGATTCTTAGGGTTTGAGAGGTGTTTCCTATGACTCAACCTGACCTATATGTTTTTTTATGAGAACGGGGTTAGCAACAACCTCATATTTGAGAGTATATGCAATTGACTTCTAATTCCACCATTGTTTTGAACTTGTCGAGAAATATCCGAAACTTTCACACTTAATTTGATCCGAGCCCTAGATCAAAATTATAGTTAATTGATATTTTGGCGTATGATTAGAGGCCATGAAAATAAACTAGCCATGTGATTCCCACATGGCCTCCACACAACCCTAACTGGTCATTATGGTTGGGTCCACAAGGCGAGGCCAATTCCATGTTGGTGCAACAATTCGTTGCATTGGCACCCATGGAAGTTAATGTTAAATATAATGAATAGGTGGTGGGAATTTCCTTAGTGAAAGAGTTCCCATACCATAACCAAGGCTGGGTCAACTCCACTCCATCGATGCACACATATTACATTCTCACAACATCACCCCGGTGACATATAGTGGGTTGAAACAAGGTTTTGTGGTAGAACCATAGCCAGATCAACCATCCTTTGCTAGTGTACCTGCTCTATGTTATGAAGTGCACTGAATTTGGTGGTGAGTAGAGGGTGGTGGTAAGGTTGTGTTACTCCTTGTTCCTTCGTAATCCCAGTCTCTTCTCCCTTTATGCATCAACCCAAAGTACTTTCACGCATAGGCTTACAATCGATGGTTAATATTGGTTGTCGGCACACAGTTTCACTGGGTCAAGGTTCCACTAGTACTCCTGCTAGGGTCGGCCCTATCCACATACATAAGTTTTTAGCTCAATCACCCACTAGTCCCAACATATGAAGTATAAGACAATTAATTCAAGGTTAGGCTTTATGAAATAGGGAGGATGGCCCCTTGCCCATGCCCAACTATTTGAGATCTTAAGGAAAATTATGGCTCAAGATCTGAAGCCTCGAGCCCTCATCTCTGTAATTGTTATTACATAGGGACAACCTAGGCCACCAAAATACTTTGAAAAATATGAGTACAAAGCCCCATAACTATGAATGATTGGTTAAAATAGAGTTGCCAATACATGTACATGTTTTATTTATATATTTATTCATTCACAAACTGTCAAAGTATGTCTGAGTATTCATAAACACATGTATCACATTCATCATGAATATAACCATGGAAAACACATTCCAAACTGACATTAGGATTCATGATTACATAAAATATCATTCCAATCATGAGCTTAACAGTGAGCCTTACTGCTCAAGAATCATATGCATTTATCAACACAAAGTATTGCATCATTCACATATAATAATAATAAACACAATCAATAAGAAAATATAAACAAACAATTTACACTTATCTATGTGTTTAAATATGGTTAGCAACTGAAGGATGCACTTCAAATTTCTTTATTGCAATCTTTCTTGCATATGAACACCCTCAAGCCATATCCAAAGTTTGAGGGGATGCTTGTTTAGGGAAATTCACACCCAAGCCTTAGTCACATACCCAAGAGAAGGAGTCCATTGCCTTAGTGGTTTAACAAATTCCCACTAGTAGTAAGCACCAAAGGGCCTCACCTACAATTCAAATGGCCATTGTTAAGCTCCAGGAGGTTGAACATGTTGTATAGGTAGTTTTGTAGTTTTTCTTTCTTAGAAAGAACCAAAGGGGTCTGTAGTCCATTAAAAAGGTGGTTTACATATATTTCTGCAAGCATCATAGTGATCATATTTTCATGTCAAGTGTTTCATCATCCAACAACAAACACCAAGTAGTTCAAGCACCCTAATCTTCCCTCTCACCATTAAGGCTTAGACTCATTATTCAGTGGCCTCAATACATGATATGTGAGGAATAGTACCCCAGGATTATGAAAATTAGCTCTCAGACTTTCCAGTATAGCAAAATTTTTCAACTTAGCTCTGACAACACCTTTCTCTCTCTCCCTTTGTAAGGATTCACTCACATGTGCTCAGTTCTATGACTTCTCTAATTATCTACAGGTTGTTCCTTTTCACTTCCCCTTCTCTTCCTCACCAATCCCCTTTATTTATTCTTGACGAAGTTGTTCAAATATCTCAATCCCCGAGTATGGGACAAGGATGGGAACCATACCCAACCCATGCTACCCCATCTGATCTTCTTCAAGATTTGTCAGTGTTGGTTTGTGATCGGAGAGGATGAGGTTAAGGAAATTTTATTTGGTCGTATGGGCCTGCTATTGGCATGCCAAAAGAAATCAATAGGAACATCACATTCACACTACAACCCACCCCTCAGAGATTTGGATTTGTGTGTCTCTCCCTTCAACCAGTCGTTTGTTTATTTCCACATAGATTTTTACACATCTATAATTTACACAATTAGGTTTACATACATGGGATGTTATAGAAAAAGGGTTGTTACAATAGTGTCAAATAAATTGGTGACATTTTCATTTCAAAATATATTTTCTACGTATTTTCAAATTTAACCTTTAAAAATAGTGAGCTTGTAAGGATGCACTATTGCTCTGCTAGGGTTTCCAAAGTTTGTTTCTAAAGACTACTTAGCATCACAGTGTCAAGAAATGGGTTCAACCATAGATTCAAGATCCACTAACAAAACCCATGAGTAACCCTATAGGGGGGTGGAGAGATCCCCTCCTATCGTAGCATCATCGCGGGGGAATTTAGCAGTAGAAATATTGCAAACACAACAACGCCTCAGGTATCTGGCCCTAATGGTAGACTGGTTATGGGAGCCCAATGGAAAATTCGGATCAGATGGTAGTGCCTCCCTGAAGCAATGAAGAAGTCGATATTTGTAATTCCAACCAATAAACTGGAGAACTGCAAAAAATACATGAAAGACCATGTGTTGATTTGCAAGTTCATAGGAATCTGGCCATTTGAAAGGGATCTTATCAAGTGGATCCAACTGAATTAGCAACCAAAAGGCCATATTGATCTAAAATTGGGTGTCAGGGGTTTCTTAATGGTCATCTTTACCAGTTTGGAGGATAAAGAGAGGATCTTCGAGAATGGGCCTTATTTCTACTATAATGTAGGCCTCTTTATGAGGTTCTAGGAAGAGTGCTACAACCCAGACTAACATAAATTTATGGTGGCCCCGATAAGGGTTCACCTCTTTTCCCTACTATTTGACTTCTAGGATATAAAAATTCTGGAAGGGATCGACAATTCCATAGGCAAATTCGTCAAGGTAGCTAACTCAACATGAGGAGGGAGATCTATATCATATGCTCAAACCTATATGTATATGAATATCACTGAACCACTTTTGGATATTGTTGAACTGGAGTACCAGGATGAGGTGTGGAAGCAACTGCTTGATTATGAACATATTCCTTTTCGTTGCAAACTATGTCATGAATACATGCACTTGTATAAAGATTGCCCTCTTAATCAAGTGAAGCAAAAGAAACAAAGCAAAAAGAAGCATCACAATCACAGGAATAAAATGATGGCTTTCAAGAAGTCTCTTACAAAAAGAGATCTACAAAACCTCCTCAGATAAATTTGGTAGCTCACTCATGGAGAAATCATAACACTCAGAAAATATTTGAGGTTTTCCAGGAAATGGGGGAAAGTTCAAAAGAGGCAGCGAAAGGCAAGGATGAGGAGACAAAGGTTATACCCAAAAAAAACCCTAATCCAAAACGTAAGGCACATATAGAACCAAATGATAAGGAGGTTTTTGAACCTACCATGGAACAAATCAATGTGGAGATCAATGGGGCATAGGAAGACTTAAGCTATGAAGAACAAGTCTTGAAGCGGTTGTTGAATGAATGGCAGAATTTGGATGAGTGATTCATGTGTGAGGAGAAAAAAAAGTTATATTGGGATACATTCCAAAAATATCAAGCTAAACAAACCCAAAAGATACCAGATCTACCTAATCCACCAGGTTCTCAAATGGGGAGTAACCAAGAGTAAGGAGGGCAGAGTAAAGGGGAAAGAAACAGAGTAGAAAGAATCTACAAGAATCAATACAGATGGTTGGATATTTGCTGATAAACTCAGGAAGGGTAGTGCTGCTCTTGGTGATGTTTCACCAACTTAATAAATTGTCTCAATGATTGTGCTCTCATGGAATATAACAAGCCTAAATAGCCAACGAAAACAATGATACTTGAAGGATAGATTCAAGAAGGAAAAACTTAGTATAATGATGCTCGAAGAAACCAAGGTATCTTAAGAAAGGCTCAAATCAATCATTACGTCAATGCGACTAGGGTATTAAGTGATGACAGAAGATGCTAGAGGCAGTGCAAGAAACTTAGTCATCCTCTGGAATCCCTATCAAATCCTTTTTTATAACTGGATGAGTATGCCCAATCGTATATCGAGCCGCTTCAAACATATAGGCACCAGGGATTGGGCATTGCTATCAAATGTTTATGGGCCATATATTCTAGGAGAGAAAGCATCTTTCCTCCAAAATATAGGAAAGTTCAAGACTGCATGCCCAAATGAGATATGGATCATCAGGGGAGACATTAATTGTAACATCCTCCTCCCACATCCACCCAAGTAACCATGCCATTTGGGGTAAACATGAGATGATAGGAAACTATGATCAGATTCAATCTCTTATGTGACCTTAACGAAGTGAAATTGATAGAACATCATACACAGTCATCCAACATCATCAATAGAAGCCTTAGGAGACAAGTCAACCACTTAGACAACATGTCCGTGGGTCCCGTTGTTGTTCTGGAACTATTAAGCCATAGTCACTCTCATGCTATGGGAAAGGGAGCGACCAGAAACCCAAAGTCACTCTCACAGACTTGCCTACTAATGATCAGAGACCCAAGTTGCTAGTTCTATGCTAGCAACCCTAGGATTTAAGCCACTTTTTCAGGCCCAAAGCCCAAGTTATTGCCCAGAATGGAGTGATAGCTTGAAATTAGTAAAAGTACAAGGAAACCATGATGCAAAAGAAATAATCTGAACAAGACCATAACCATACCCCTACTAGCCATGACAAGCATTTCTTCAAACATATCATCAACATGTGACCTACAGGTGTAAACAACAGAATTACGTGTAGGGATCTCATACTTATCTGAGAATCATTATGAACCATTGTTCCCCCGTGTCATTTACTGCATTATCATCTATTAAGTCATAGACACATTATCCATTCATTTACAAGTAAAAACATGCTAAGATCCATACATAGATGTTGTCATAAAATATACATATAACTAACATAATAGGAACATAAATAACATAAACATATCATCCATCAAAATTCACATATACATTAATACATTTACACATGCAAATCAAGGGAATGAATTTCTCATTAATGAATGCAATGAACCAACCAGAGATTGGACTACCGTGTTCCACCCGACCATAGATTAGCTGAGCCAAGTCTCTCTTCAACGAATCACCCCCATGCCATGTTCCAATCATGAATGTGGGACTCATAGAACACACGAAAAAACACCAAGAAGCATGGATGCCACCAGAGCTTTGTGCCTACACTGTGAGGAATTTGAGTGCCTCCTAGTCTCTCAGGCTTTACCATGCATCCAAAATCTGATCAAGGGATCACTAGGCCCTACACTGAGACATACTCTTCAGTCTTTACCATGCATCCCATCCTAGGATTGCTAGTCCCAATGGAGAGAAAATCCACCTCTTTGTTTTATCGTATATCCCTCCATTCACCAGCAAGGATTCCTAGGCCCATCGAGGCACACAATTTGACTTTATCGCAACCCATAGTCCAGTTCACAGGTTACTTGGCCAGTGGTTTTGTGATCCTTAGTATGGTTTAGGGACCACTCAGACCATGTGTTTCTCAATTCATAGATCCACCCCACTCAGCTTCGAATCCAATCGACCATCCCACATAAACCAAATAAGAGAAGCCATCTCATCAAAGCTATAAGGAAATGGAAAGGCTAGGATAAAAATACTATCACACCTAGAAAAACCCATGCCATGGTAGAAAAGAAACACGTGCAATCCCATGCATGCCAAAGCTAGCAAGGAAAATACATATGTAAGTTGATACCTGTAATGAAGCCTTTTGTAGTTGTTTGATCCTGCCTTTCCCTGCTTGATCTTTGCTCCCTCTTGCCTTCTTTTCCTTTCCTGCTCCAATTCCAAAGTGCTCCAAGAAACTCTAAGTGTCCAAGAGTATGAGAGAGAGAGAATAATGAGATAGCTCCAAATCTAAACTGAAAAAAGGTTACCAACTGATCCTCATAAGCCTTTTTATGGATGAGGCCTCTATTTTCTTCATTTTCCATTATTTTCCTTCATTTTTCCTCCTCTCATGCAACCTGTGACCTTTCACCTCCTTTTTATCCTAATTTCCATTATTTTCATAAATTATTGTGCCAAAAACGCCATTTTTCCTTTCCAAAGCCTTAGTCATTGCCTTTGCCAATTTACTTAGCCATAAACAACCAAATGAACACCCCCTAGAATGTCTTGCCCAACATTCAACTTGGAATAAGTTTCCCATTGATTGTGGTTATTGTTTTTAACTTTTATTACATGGAATTTTCACCAGGGTTGTAATAGAACCCTCCCCCTTTGGGGACATTGTCATCAATGTTCAATCACACATATACCTTAGTTACCCACTGAAAGAAGACATGTTGCTCATGGAGCTTTATAGCATAGCTCGATGAAGTATTTACAATGAAACACCTACTCAAAGTAAAAACATCATGACAACATACCGTATACTAGAACTTTATAACATATCTCATTACGATATTTACAATGATCATCCTGCTAAGTGCCAACCCACATGACATCATAACATCATGATAACATAACCACATGATAAATTAGTAACATGACAACATAATCATAATGACATAACACCCATACCACATAGTGGAGATTTATAACATAGCTCATGGTGGTATTTACATCCATATACATGTGTATATATAGCAATATTACCAAATATATATGCCAAAACATATACCAAATCATATACCAAAGCATATATCAAAACATATACCAAACACCATATCTAAGCATATAGCAAAACATCATATAGCATATACCAAACCATCATAAATCATATATACACCACCATAAAGCATATACCAAACCACCATAAAGCACATATCAAACCACCATAAAGCATATACCGAGCACCATAAATCATATACCAAACCACCATATCGAAGCTGCTTTTCCTCAATCGGAAAACAAGGAAGGATACATAGCCCGCATTTGATCCGTCATTTCCATGTAGCTTCATTGGGCCCAAAGTGCTTCAATTGCAGTTTAACTTTCTTGATTACTCAGTTTTGGAGCATGAACACCTTTTTCTGCAATATACATTGAAGCTCTAGTTGTAATTATCCATCTCGTTCCACCTGCAATCCAAACCAATCAATTACATGATCAACATGCTTAACATGCTTATTAAGCAAAGATACATGGAAAAGATCATGTAATTTCACTATCGGAAGTAATGTAAGTCGATAGGCTACTGGCCCTATCCTCTTAGTGATACTAAAGGGTCCACAAAACTGTGGTGCCATCTTGGCACACGATCCAATCTGCAAGGAGCTCTTCTTCTATTTGATACGCAAGTACAACTGTTCCCCAACCTGGAACTCCTTGACTAACTTGTTCCTATCTGCATAACTCTTCTGCCTATCCGGTGTTGCCTTTAGATTCCTCTTGATGACTTGCATCTCATGTTACATGTCTACCAACATATATAGTCCAATCAATACCCTGCTAACCAGATCACTCCAGTGGATGGGAGTGTTAAAATTTCGCCCATACAATGCCTCAAAAAGACTCATCCTCAAAGAATCCTAATAATTGTTTTTGTATGTGAACTCTGCCAAAGGGAGATACTCTTCCCATTTCCATTGTTGATGCATCACATACATCCTCAACATGTCCTCCAATAATATTGACCCTCTCTGTCTGTCCATTTTTTTGCAGATGATAAGTTGTGATGAAGGCCAACTCTATGCCCAAACCTGTAAATAACTCCTTCCAAAACTTGGAAGAGAACTTCGCATCTTTGTCTGACACAATCTTCTTTAGAGCACCATGAAATGGCGAATGTGCCACATCACTAGTTGAGAATGTAGAATTCATTAGAATGAAGTGTGCAACCTTTGTTAAACTGTCCACAATGACCATGATGGAATCATGTTGCTTCATTGTCTTCGGTGACCCTATGATGAAATCCACGGAAATTACCTCCCATTTCCACTATGGAATCATGATCGGCTATAGTAGTCCACCTGGATGTTTACACTCTACTTTCACTTACTGACAGTCGAAACACATTGCCACAAACTTTGCTACATCCCTCTTCAAATTCGGCCAATAGTAGAATCTCTTCACCATTGTTTATGTCTTCTGATAACTTGGGTGACCCAAACAAGGTTTAAGATGAAACTCTCTAGAGATAAACTTCTTGAGTTCACTACTATCTGGTACACATATCTTGTCTTGGAAACTGACCAATCCATCTGTTGTAAAACAATAATCCATACCATGTGCACCTGAGCCTATACTTATACTTGTACTTGTCGTTGTACCTGTACTACCACCTATACATGTGCCACTACATGTACCTATATATGCACTTGTACATGTACCACTACATGTACCTGTATTTGCACCTATCCCTATACCTATAATATCACCTGTACCTGTACCAATACCCTTCTGCAACCTATGCACGATTTCCATATACTTGACATCCTACTAACCTGCCTGCAAGATCTTATCTTGTAAGTTCGTCCCATAGGATCTCACAGCTACCAAGTGATGTACATGTACCCATCTACTAAGAGCATCTCCCACCCTATTCTCTTTACCTTTGATGTACTTGATCTCAAAATCAAACTCGTTGATCATGGAAAACCATCTAGCCTACCTGACATTCAGATTCGGCTAGTAAAAAAAATACCTTAACCCAATACGATCACTCATAAGTACAAACCTCCTACCAAGAAGATATTGTCCCCACATCTTCAATGCATGTATGATCTTTTCTAACTCAAGATCATGTGTCGGGTAGTTCTATTCATGCTCATTTAGTTTCTGGGACTCATAACATACCACCTGTCCATCCTACATAAGGACTCCACCAAGCCATCTCTTGCAAGAATTTGTGCAAACCACAAACTCTTTGTTCGGATTTGCAATCTATAACACTAGTGTATGTGTCAAAAACTACTTAAGTTTCTCAAAGCTAGCCTCACACTCCTCTGTCCATTCGAACTTCTTACCTTTCCTTTGCAATGATGTGATAGGATAAGCAATCTGTGAGAAGTTCCTGAAGAACCTCATATAATGGTTTTCCAGACCCATGAAATAGCTCACCTCATCCACACTCTTAGCAGATACCCACTCCATGATGGCCCTTATCTTCTCTAGATCTACTACAATGCCTTTCTTAGAGACAAAATGTCCCAATTAGTGTACCTTAGTCTGAAAGAAACTACACTTATTGAGCTTAGCATACAACTGATGCTCTCTCAAGAACCTCAACACTGCTGCTAAATTCTTGACATGTTCTTCCTCATTTTTAGAATACACCAACATATAATCAATGAACACAATAACAAACTTATCCAAATATGGATGAAAAATGCTATTCATCAAACACATGAATGTAGTTGGAGCATTAGTTAAGCCAAATGGAACAACAACAAACTCACAATGCCCATACCTGGTCTTGAATGCAGTCTTGTAAATGTCATCCTCTTTGATGTGTACCTGATGGTATCTGGATCTCAAATAAATCTTCAAGAACATTGCTACTCCCTTCAGTTGATCGAACAAGTCATTAATCCTTAGCAAAAGGTACCTGTTCTTCATAGTCACTTTTTTCAACTGATTGTAGTCAATGCATAATATGAGAGTACCATATTTTAATATGACAGTACCATATTTCTTCTTCACGAACAATACCATTGCACCGCAAGGTGATACACTTGGCCTAATGTATCCCTTGTCCAACATTTCCTTCAACTGCAACTTTAACTCAACCAACTCAGGTGTGCTCATCATGTAAGGTGATTTTGATGTTGGAGTTGGCCCTTGCATTAACTCAATAGAAAATTCTACCTCCTTTTGAGGTGGCATATATGTAATGTCTTTAGGAAATACATCCTAAAATTGTTGCAAAACTAGGTACATGTTCAACACATCTGCATCCTCAACCTCCTTACCCTTATCACTAGAAATGTTTACTGCAAATAGCTTGCACCCTTTCTTGAATATTTGTCACAATTCTAATTGATGTGGATTTCTTCTTAACCTGCAAGATTCTTGGTTCCCCATTTCCATCAACACACTCAATGGCTTTGTCATAACAATCTACCTTGGTTCTATGAAGATACAACCAATCCATGCCCAACAACATACTGTGTGATCCCAACGATAACACATTTAGATGTGTTGCGGTAGGCATACCATTCAAATCAAATGTGAAAGCTCTTACCCAATGATGAACTTGCTACTTTGTACCTGTATCCAATTGCACTAACGAATACTCTGCATGCAATTCCTTACTCAAACCACACTTATCCACCAAGTCAAGACTAACATAGCTATAATTAGATCTAGGGTTAATCAAAATGGAAATAACTTGATCACAAATCTTACCATCCATCTCAATGATAGATTCCTAGTGTTCTACGTGTCTGTTGTCCATTGTTGATGTTATCACAAAAAATCAACCATCTAGCCGTAATTTACTAGATGGATCAAAGTACACCATGTAAGGCCAATTTTACCATAGTAAAATTGCTTTCACTGTGAGAAATTACTTAATAAACCACATTTGTTAAGCAATTTATAATTAAACTCATGAAGAATAATTAAATAAATCACTATTTATTTAATTATCTTCTAGGAATAATTAATAAAACCATTGTTTAATTAATATTCCTTGTGACATTTGACCCAGTTATGAAAAATAAACAGATAAATTATTAATTATCTTATTTTTCTCTAGGAATAATTAATTAATCACCAATTAATTATTATTCCTTGTCAAGTTTGACTAAATTCCTTAGGAATAATTAGATTAATCATTATTTGTTTATTATTCCTTAACCATATTTCTTTAGATGATAAATATATCATTTATTTATTTATTATTTCTAAATAAAAGTTTAAATACTTTTTCCCTCCTAACCAAATATAATAAAATATTCCAAGTGGTTATTTCTAGAATGGGGTTAATAATATTTTATTATTTCTCATTATTCGAGGATAGCCTAATATTTTGTTATAAATAGGAGGGTTTTCCATTCATAATTCACTTTTGATTATTTTCATTGTTTCACTCATCATTGCAACTCAGATTATTATCACTGTCGCTCACCATTTTCTTTTCCATTTGAGTTTCCATTGAGCTCAAACATTTTATTTGTTGGGTTTAATACATTATAGAGGAGAGAGACTCTATAAAAGATGAAGATATTTGAGGATGTCCAAGAACCCATCCCATAAAGGGGGACTGGTTACATTTATTTGTTCTCTTCACAGGTATTATTTAATAAAATATATTCTTTGTATATTTAGTTTCCATTGGATTATTGGAGTTACCCGCATTTATTACTATTTCATTTTGTTGTTTAACTATGATTGTGGCATAGATCGAGACTTTGGCAGGTTTTGTTTCTATCATTTGTTGCAGATCTATAATGTTTAGTAGCCATTTATATTGTTGAAATTATTTGTCATTCACAGTCTTAGGTGATTTATTTTCGTACACCTTTGAGAAGAAAACACTATAATTGTTGAGTGTGGAGCATGATTGTTCAGAGGTCTTTGTTTCAGTCGGATGTATACCCTAGGAAGTTTGTACACCCCTCCACGTAGGGGGGTGCGGGGGGGACTAGTCCCCCCCGCGGGGGTTCGGGGGGGCCAATCCCCCCC
>APFE031065217.1:102187-118285 GCA_000404065.3 Pinus taeda
AATGATCTTGGCAGTTAATACAAACAATAACTTTTTATGGAATAAAAATAACAAAACTAACTTTCAAATTAATTAACTAACTATTTCTTTATATAATTTTAAAAAAGACCTATTAATAACTAATTGATTCATACTCTTGATAAGTAAATACAAACATTACCTTTATTAAAATATGGTAATAAATATAACAAAAACAACTTACAAATTAATTAACTAATTATATTTTTTTCCCTGTCCCTATCCCTTGGTCTAGTGTAGTTGGCAGGTCAAATATAGTCGCTTCCTGGTCAAATATAGTCGTTGATCCAGTCTAGTTGCCTAGTACAATATAGCCATTTCCTAGTCAAATATAGTCGTATCTCTCTCTATTTAAAGTGCAACCATGATCTGGTTCTTTAAATTGTCCTGACAATGAACCACACTCGTTGGTTCGAAACGCGTTGACAAATGTATTATGATGTGATTTATGTCAAAAACTCTTCTCAAAAAACTTGATATGGATCACAAAATCCTAAATTCAACAATTGAATCCCTACACGGAAGAGCCATTATTACAAATATATCAGGGAAATTCGAACTGTTTGAAGTAGTGGCACTGAACTGGTGGAACATCTAGCTGTCTGGCCCTCGAATTCTACATGTGTTGTTGACGTTGAGTTGTGTAGCCAAATCTACTTTTTACTCCAATAATTCACATAGTTTATCCCATCATTGTTCACTTGGGATAGTCATCTTCATTAAATTTCCTTACACTTCGTCAACTTTGGTATATTTATCAAATGTTGGCTTGGTAATGAATAGGCCTTTAATTGCATATTGAATGTCAAGGTCATATGCCAATGCTTCCGGGAACGCCTTACCTATCACACTGAATCTCACGGCTACAACCTCCAAACTGTCTCTTGCCTTAGTCATTATTTTCTCACTATAATCTGGCCACGTGCTAAGCTTATCATTAAAACTAATAAGTTTGGAAGTCCCTTCTTGTAGAGGTATTCCAGCTTGGTGAAGAATTTTTGTACAATAATGTCCATAATCTAACACTTTTCTTCAAGTTGTCTCATTAGATTTCTTTCAGTCAACACCTTCCTGACTTCCAATATTGCTTATTTCCTGTCTTCAATCTCCAACTCTTCTAATTCCTGTATGTTTTTGGAGTTAAGTAATTTGATGAGCTCAGTGGCTTCACTGGTTTATCTCCCAACTGCTTTCTGACTTGTTTGATGGCTTCATTAAACCATTCAATCAGCTCATGTTACTCAAAAATAATTTGTATTGAAGGCAAAATGTCTATCATGTCTTCATTGATTCGTTTCCAGATATTTTCTTTTACTTGTGCCAATGTATTACCCATGGTATAGTCTACTTCCATCTTCTGCAATCTCTGGGACAATGTTTGGGACTTATGTGTTTCTGTCAGGAGGGCATTTTCAAAACTTATTTTATGTTCATGTAGGACTTTCACCTCCTGTCTTAGTTTCTTTATCTCTTCTCCCTATATAGACATGTTTTCCATGGATTCATCCAACTTAACTGAATCATATGCAATTGATGTGGGAAGTACTGTAGAAAAGGATGTTCCCACTTTCATGGTTGTTGTAGGGATACCTATTTGAAGTAGAGATGCAGTTGGGACTGAATCAAGAGGAACCACTGCTAGTTGTGAACTTTGTTCCTTTTCTTTTATCAATTTCTCCATCTCTGCTTCCATGTCTTTGATCTTTGCACTCTATTCCATTAGAAGCTTCAACATCTCTTCTTTTTGTAGCTTTGTCTCTCCTAACTCCTTGGCCTTGGGATACTTTGTTGCAAGAAGTTTCAATTGCTTCTTTAGGGATATTATGTCATCATTTTTCTTCTTTATTATCTCCTCCATGGATTTTGAATTATCAGGATCAAAGCCTGCTCTTATCACCATTTCCTCCAAGTATTTGATTCTATTGTCTTTAGCCAGAGAGGACACTTTCTCTAGTTTAATCTGAGACTGCACATCGTTCAAAGAAAGTTGTAGTTTAGAAGCAGAGATAACAACCTATGTGAAGGTAGAGTAGACTATTTCTACAGTCTTCTTGTGAATATCTATTTGATCCAAAGGATGAATATCCTTTGCCTCAAACTCAAAGGTAGTTTGTTTGAAATATGTTGTTGACTTTGGTTGTGGGACCTGGGCCTGCAAGAATTCCATATGCATTCTTCCCTTCTTTGTGTCATATGCTAAAATAAGCCTGTGATGGATGGAGGAAGACTATTGCCTGAATTGAGCAGAGATACTATCATGAATAGCTTCATTCCTCTATTTAATCTCTTTATATCTCTGGAAAATATCCATATGCCTTTGTTTTGTAGATGACTCTGGGGTGTGAGGTATCGTAGATGGAATCTCTTTAGTAGCTGGGGATGATGGAGAATCTATGGTACTGCTATCCAACTTAAAGGTTTGAAATCTTGAGAGTACAACAGTACCATGTGTTTCCTCCAGTGGTGGGATGTCTATTTTAGAGCCTGTTTTAATCTTCTTCGTGTATATTTTCAACTCTTTGGATAAGACTTTTGTAACTGATGGAGAGTCATCCTCTCACGGTCTCTTATATGTCTTTTCTCTAGGTATGGGAATTAATGAATTTGTTCTAGAAAGTACCTGCTCTTCGGCCTCTTGCAACGTGTTCTCTACCCAAGTGTGCTGGTTCATGTACTTCTCTATTTCTAGCCTTTGAGTATGCACATTGGGAGTTTCTCTTTGTTCCACTCTTAACTTAGAAATTACCCCAAAGGGGTCATAGGACCAAGTAAAACTAAGAGGGAAATTCATTTATTTTAGCAGGAGGTCTGCTTCCTCTCCTGCTACTCTACTATTGTAGATGAAAGGTCCTATCTGTGTTTTAATCTAGAATTGAGATTTCTTCTTGGCTACCACAAAATGGATGTTGTCCGAGTGAATAATTTGCCTGATGTAATCCAAGGAAAATATTCTCATTAGAAGGTACTTGGGCAGCTTATATGGTGGCAACTCTGAACCATAAACTCTAACTTTTGTGAATGATCGGTAAAGTTACCAGTCTCATGTTTTCACATTATCACTGAGCTGTAAAAATTTCTGAATATCTTCATTGATCCTTGGAATATGCTGGCTACTCAACAAACAAGTTGTTGGATACAATAAATGATCAATGAAGTATGTGAAGCTGAATTCCTATGATTGTCTTCTGATTAAGGAGGTCCAGAAGACAATAGACTGCGGCTCTCCTTGTTGATCAAGCTTCTGCACTATAAAGGGAAACCTATCTGTCTAAAAGAAAATGAACATATACATAAGAATAGAAGAATATCATAACATTCCTTTAGTTAAAAATTGAAGGAATTATTCATGAATTACATTTTCTAAGAAGTGACCATAGTCAAAGGAGACTAATAGTCCTTCTTCTGTAGAAAGGGTGGATAGAAATCCTAAAATAGGCTCATCTACCCATTCATTTGAATAGTAACCAATGATGGATGACAAGATAGAGATAATCTATCTGGTCCTTTAAGCGAACATAGAAGAGGGATAAGGGGGATTTTTCTTAGGGAGTTGAGAGTCTTATGGGAGGAAAAATAAAAAAATCCTAGCTCTCTGGGGAAAGGTGAGCTTGTGATAGATTTCTCTGAGAGCTTCAAGGGAAAAAGGGATAAGGGAATCATTGTAGGGGACCTGCAACATTTGATTTATGGTGAAAAGGATTTCACCATTTGGGGAAATAATATCCCTCTTACTTCAAAGGTAAGAGGCATGAGATTTTAAGAATAATTTGGGAAAGTAATAAGATTGGGGGAAAACAAACAGGGGAATTCTGGAATGCTAGAGGTTGATTTCAACGGAATGGTCAAGTTAGTTATCATGAAACCAATAATGTATTCGAAGAGGTAGAATTCACACTGTGTCTCAACTATCTTATCATCTCTGTCAGCAACTGGGATGTGATCTAAGTCTACAGGGGGTGTAAACATGGGCTTCACTGCAATGGCAACTTTGGGAGCCATTGTGGTAGTAGAATGAATGGGGGAAGAAATTGATAGAAGAAATCTACAAAAGGCTTCACAAATTGTTGGGAAATTTTGGGTGAGAGTACCTCTGTAAATTTATCAGAGACGGGCAATGGATGCTAATGGCTACTGGGAGATCAGCATGAAATAGAAGGTAGGAGTGATGTTCATTTGGAAAAGAGAAAAGGAAGCAACTGCAGGTGAAAATTTAGTTTTAATACGCCACATACCGAATGTAACGTTTGGATTAACAGTCGTAAGCTACATTAATTTCAATAATGGAGAGGATAAATGGGAAGAATAGTAATGGATAGGGACAACGGTCGTTGACATGGCATATCAGGATAGGTGGGTGAATGGCGCAGGACTATTGGTGGGAGTGATGGAAGGAGCGACATGTGGCATGATTGGACTGGTGGTTAAGAAGGGATGTGGAGGCGACTATTGGCGGGAAGGTGGGTTAAGGTAGGAGTCAAAAACCGCTTTTGGAAGGGGAGATAGGTCGTATGTGGTATCAATGGGGGGGGGGGGGATAGTAAGGGGGTGACACATAGGAGGGTGGAAAATAGCTTTTCGGACACACACCCCCGGTCATTAAAGAGAATCGTTGTGGGGGGGTCTGAAATCAATTATGAGCCGTCGGATCTAAGTGGGAGGATGATTGGGGATAATGATATGTGCAGATTTTAATGCCGGTCGGCCCCAGAGAATATTTCAGGCATACGATTTTTTACACCAAAGTCCAAACTTTGGACAAATAACCAATTAGCCAATTACATTGAAAATTCACTTTTTCCTATGCTAATGCAATTTTTAAAGCAATAATGGTGCATTTAAAGGTGCAAACCCTATCTATTTTTTCATTCTTAACAAACTAAGAATATTTATTTCAACCCACTAAACTAATCTAATCACCTTCATTAATCCAAATTAAATTGTTGCATTAACTTATTCACCTATTCTACCTATCTAATCTTAGCCAAGATTACACTTTTTGGCTAATTTATTTACTCTAATCTAATTAACATAAATTGAAAGTAGCTTGAACATGATTAAGTTGTACGTTTCAAGCAAAAAGGTATTGTTGCATTTAGACAAGCTGCACACAATTTCATGAATTTATTCTTTACAAAACCAGTAGACTAGTAGTGACACTTAAACTAGCATCACTTTCACATTTATTCATTTTTTTGTGGGGTTCGTTTATCATTTCTTTTATTTTTCCTTCTTTTTTTTTTATAACCTCTTTTAATTTTTTATTTTCATTTTTCTATCTTTTTCTGCAAAACATTTGTAGTAAGCAATATTATTTACAATCTGAAATATTGAAAGCAATTATTCAATGATCATGTGATCCTATAAACTATAGGACCCTAAAAGTGGCCCCAGCTAGGGATGGCACTTTCTGGTGAAGTGTAAAGAACACCGTAGACTAGTAGCCTTGAATCCTTATCTTCAGTGTTAACTGCATCTATTTTTTTTTGTTTTCTGTAGTTATGGTGGCAAAATGCCTAAAAGCTTAGGGCCTTCTCCACGGGCTTCAACTTTCAGACATAAGCTACCCACTCATGACAGTACAAGGTAAATGGTATCTACAATGGGTGTGATAAAAACAATAGCTTAGTCCTAAAAAACATAATTCTTTAGCATCCTGCAATTGACAGGTCCTCCAGGTAATTTTTTTCCATCTGTGTTTAGAAAAAATGCATTATTTCCTCAGTCGACATCAATAACATAAGGTCCCATCCACAAGTTGTCAAACTTACCATGCTTTCCTTTCTCTTCCCTTTTGGAATCCCATTTTAGAACATGATTGTCGATTTGAAAATCATAAGCTTTACTCCTTCGATCAAATGTCTTCTTGATGTTATCTTGGATCAACTGAGTTTTGTTATCAACTGCTTCTCTTGTCTAATGGAAATGAATTGTCAGGTTTATTCTCCTCTGTAAATCATTTGGTTCATCCTCCAATTCTTGCAGCATCTTTAAAATAGGAATTCCCAATGAAGTTGGAAAAACATCATTAATCCCATAAACTAGCTAGTATGGAGACATGCCTATTGACTTTTTGGTAGTAAGCATGTATGCCCACAATGCCTTAACTAGCTTGTTGTGCCATGATCTTTTATTGTCCCGCAACAACTTTTTAATAATATTAACTAAGCCTTTATTGGAATATTTTTCCAGTCCATTTACCTTAGGGTAATAAGTTGTAGAATGTCCCAATTTTATCTGATATTTGTTGCAAAAATCTACCATCATTTTTTACCTAAAAGCTACAACATTTTCAATAATAATTTTCCTAGGGAATCCAAATCTTGCAAGGATATTATTCTCCAGGAATTTTATGATGATTGCATCAGAATTTTGTCTAGTAGGTATGGCTTGTATCCATTTTGTAAAGTAATCAATGGTTGTCAGAATCCACTTGTGTTGGGCAGAAGAGGCAGGGTGGATTTCTCCTATAAAGTCAAGGCGCCATTGTTGGAAATGAGCTTCAGCAGATATAGACCTTAAGGGTAAAGGCAAAAGTTTCTTTTTGCCTTCGAATATTTGGCATTTGTGGCATGAAGTAACTTTCTTTTTTATGTCAGAAAATAAGGTGGGCCAGTAAAAACTTGCCCTCATAATCTTATTGGCAGTAGTCTTCCAATACAGATGTCGACCACAATCTCATTCACAGAACGCTTGCATGACTTTATCTGCTTCATTTTTCACCAAACAATTTAGTAAAACACCACCATCATCTTTCTAATACATATTTTCATCCAAAATACAAAACTTAACAACTTTAAGTTTAATAAATATATCTTTTGTTTTAGTTAAACTAGGAGTAGCTTGTAAATTAAGTAGAACATAAATAATGTCTTCATACCAGGGAGAGGTAGCAAAATCTTCTACTACCTGTGGTGTTGCCAGTTCATATAGTTCATTAAATATTGCTATAAAGTTTATATTTAAAGAATGTAAGTTAGATTTTGTCATTAATTTTTCTACCCCTTTATCTTTGATGAGTTTTGTGGGTTGGATTTCAATATTATATTCTAATATAACAACAATCCACTTACCCCTTTTCCCATTGGGATCATTATGGGTCATTATATATTTTACTATTGCATTTGGAAAAAAGAAATAATATGTGAATGAAGAATATACACTCTAAAATATTTTATGGCTTTTACTAGGGAAAAAGCTTGTTTTTCCATAATGTCATATTTCAATGCTTCATCTCTCAAAGCTTTGCTAAAGAAAGCAATAGGTTGTTCATGGCCTTCATTATTCTTTTGTGGGAGAGCTACATCAATGGTGTGCTTAGAAGAAAATGAAAAAATTATGAAATATTTAGTAAAATATGGACTAATTAATACAGGAGCCTAAGTTAGAGCCTTCTTTACACTATTAAATGACTATCTAGCTTCCATATTCCATTTCACCTCAATATATTTCTTTAGCATGTCGGTTATATTCTTTAAAAGCTCAACTAAATTCGGAATGAATCTCCTCAAAAAAATTATTTGTCCAATAAAAGATTGAACTTCCTTTATATTCCTAGCGGGATTAATTTTGAATATAGCTTCGATTCTACTGGGATCTATCTTGATTCCTTCTTTCGAAATTATGTGTCCCAACAATTTTCCTTCTTGCAAACCGAATTATGTTTTCTTAGGGTTGAGGGAAATGCCAAATTTCCAAGACTTTTCAAAAACTCTTCTCAGGTGATTTAAGTGTTCCTCATTTGTTTTCAAAAAAATAGTAATGTCATCGAGATATATAACTATGAAGTGACCCATTTCATCAGCAAAAGTAAAATCAATGGCTCTTTGAAAATTAGCTCCAGCATTCATTGGACCAAAAGGAATTTTTACATACATGAAGGTGCCCCAAGGTGTAGTAAACGATGTCTTCTCTTGATCGTCTGGGTGTAATAAGACTTGGTTATAACTAGAAAAATTGTCTAACAGGGAAATCCTGCTGGATCCAACCACCTTCTGTAGGATGTGGTCCATCTTGAGCAGAGGATAATTGTCTTTTAAAAAGGCTTTATTCAAATTTTAGAAATCAATGTAGAGCCTGATCTCACCAGTATTTTTACGAGTGGGAACCAAATTGGATACCCATTTGGAATATCTCAAGGGTACTATTGTTTTTGCATCATACATTCTTTTTACCTCTTTTTCAATCAGAGGCATAAGCATTGGATTAATCCTCCTTATTTTTTGTTTAAAGGGTTTATGATCTTCTTTCAGGGAATTTTGTGTTTTATGATACTAGTGTCATAGGATTTTAGGTCCTCATAACTCGAGGCAAAAACATCAATGAATTATTTGAACAATTTAATGTACTTCAACTTTTTAGCTGGGGGTAAGGAGTTTGATCATTTTGGGTTCTAGTTCAATCCCAATATTATGTTCCTCAACAGTAGCTCTAGTGGGTTCAATTTTGGGCTTCTTGGCTACATCATTGAAATCAAATAAATCTTCTAATGGAACAAGCCCTCTAGGTAAGATATTGTCTTTTAGTTGTAAAATATATGTTTATTTTTTCTCTTCATCTATTTCATGCAATTTTAACTTATTCACACTATTATGTAAATTATCTTCTACATCAAATTCTATATCTATATTAGCATATTTAAATTCGTGTTTAGACTGCAAAAAATTATCAATCTAGGTATCTTCTCCAAAGACTTGCTAGTATCTAATGTTATCAGGTACAGTAGGTCTATTTTTCATTTCGATAGCATATGGGCGGGTAGGACAAAATGGTAATTTACAAGTACTTTCCAAAGTAGAAAGGCCATCAAGCAGAATGTGTTGATCTCTTGAAGCCGTAGACAAACTATATTCGGTAAAAAAATCTAGAAAATCCAACACAAAATTCTATATGCTCTCATCCTAGGATGTTTTGAAGAGTATTCTCCTTTGATTTGTTTTATTATCAAATCAGAATCTCCATGGATGGAAATTTTTTTAGCACCCAGTTTATTTAAAAGTTGTAAACCTAAGATTAAGGCTTCATACTCTACAACATTATTAGAACACTGGAAATTCAATTTGCAGGAACGACCCTCCGAGTGATGAGTATATAAATTAGAAACCCATACACCAACACCTGCTCCTTCTTTACTCACCGATCCATCAAAACTCAAATTCCATAAAACCTCATCTAAATTATCTTGTTCACTGATTAACATTTGACATTGCTCGATGAGACAAAGGGAAGTATTATGATTAGGAACTTGTTCTTGTGCACTTACATCATTATACAAAATAAATGAGTCAAGATATGAACGAACAGAATATATGGGATAATTGTTAGGTATTTCCTGAGTGGTAACCATGAATCTTATAAGTTTCTCTCTATAGAGTCTTTTGTTCTGACCAAAGACTAGGATTGTTGCATAGGACATTTCCATCTGTAAGGTTCCCTAGAGTTTGGCTGCCCATAAATAGGAAAGCAACATGCCATATTTGGGAGGTATATCAACAACGACTATGTCCATAAGTACACTTTTGGCTAGTATTTGGACCAAATTGACACATAAATCCTTTATAAGTCCAAGGCACTTTACTTGACTAGAATAAAATGAATACAGATCTTTATACCTTTTGGTTATATCTAATCCCAATTTCTCCACGATTACCATAGTCATAATATTGTGGGAAGCCCCTGAGTCAAGCATAGTGTTGTGTAATATTTTATCATGAATGGTTAGACTAACATAAAAGGGAGGTACATCTCCCTCTTTAATTTTACCATCAACTTCTGGGCCAAATAGTATTTTAGGTTGATCATCTGATATATTGACTGTATCAGTTTTTTCTCCTATGCTTAGCACTTTCATTACCTAGGATCTATAGGAAGTTTTATTCATTAATTCCATCAAAGGAATGGGGATTTTGAGTTTTTCCAATTCATTTTTTGTATTAAATGATGTTTGTGCTTTATTTAAATTGGCAACAGCTTGTTTATCAGCCAAGTCCTTTTGGGATATTTCTCTTGGTTGGTTGGTAGAGGGATCATTAGTTTGAATTGATTCGGATGTAGTATCAGGTTTTTTTCTAGATTAGAACATCAATATTATTTCTAGTAAGAATCTCAATGTTCTTCTTGGTTGGTGTTTCAACTAGTTTTTTAGTCGAATTATCAGGTGTTTTCCTACTCCTTAGTCATATTTCTTATGGACTTCCATAATTGAATTCTCAAAACCTTTCTTGTAATCCTCTAATTCTTCAGGTTCTATTCCATTCTCGGATAACAGGAAAAGGTCATGTTCTTCCTTCGTAAGAAAAATATAGTCATTATCATTTACTCTCAATAGATTTATTTGAGTGTCCTCTGTGTCATCAGAGACCTCAACCTCCTCATATGTATAATTTTCTTGGAAAGGAGGTATTACCTGCTAGTCTAGACCTTTTGGGTCCCTTTTTTGATCTGGGGTTGATTTCTTCTATAGTTTGGATTCCTTATTTGCCCAGTTTGATTTTCTCTCGGAGGATCCCTATCAGCTATACTGATCCTATCCATCATTTTATCTACAATTCTTAGTAGACTATCTATTTTATAATCAGTGGAAGCAGAAGATGAAGGTTCATCTTTTATTGTTACTCTTTTTTCATCTTTCAATTTAGCTTTTTTGGCTAATAAATTAGCCTCTACTTTAAGCGTATTTTCTTGCATCTCCTCTAAGGTTGCAGGATCTCTTTCTCTCAGTTGATAGGCCATATCAACATTAAATCCTTCTGGGAAATGTATCAGGGCCAAGCCCAGGGGTGGTTTAATGGCAGTGGGGATTGCATTATAAACCTTATTAAATCTGTTACAGTACTCTTCTATAGTTTCGTTAGGTCCTCTTTTAAGTTTTTTTTAATCGTTAATGATCTACAAAGAACTCTTTTTAAATTCCCACCTAGTTAGGAAAGATTGGTGAAAACAAAAAGGTCAGTTATACTACCTGCGCCTAAGTTTTTGAACCACTTTCTGACTTCTCCACCTAAGATCTTGGCGAACAACCTCAATTTTACATCATTTTCAGCTACTTCATGAAGATCAAAAAATTCATTCATTCTATCTACGTGTCGTTGTGCATTGATAGAAATAGTACCATCAAATTGGGGAATCCTAGTCTAATATTCTTGGGGCATATAATGTAATTGGGCAAGTAAAACCAAGGGAGCATAAAGAGCAGCCATGATATTTGGTCTTAAGGGAGGAGCAGATATAGGATTTGTAGGAATTTATTGAGTTACTACTTGCGATACTATTGGATGAGTAGTAGAAATTACAAAAGAGGTAGGGCCAATTGATGTTGGATGAATTGATTGGGAAGATGAAACCAATGCTACAATGGTAAGAGCAGAAATTTCAACATATTGTTGAATGTAAGCTTGATGTATAGCCTGATCAAGTGCTAACACAAGATCTTGCAATTTGTCAAAGTTCTAAAGGACTTTTTCATCCAAATCAGGTTTAACAAATTGTTTTATTGGTTTGTAGGGTTGAATAATGGATTCATCAACCATTGTTTGATCAACAAAAGTTTTAGACTTAGTCCTAAAAAGTCTGTGTTGAAAAGGTAAGTCAAACTGAATATCTTGAATGGTGTCGAGGTTTTAAAGAAGGTAATTGGCCCTAGAAAGGCGTCTATTTCTTCCTTGGCTTTCAAATAAAATTCTTCTTAGTATTCCTTCAGGATTGTCTAAAATTTCAGGTGGGTCTAGATCAGGATTGGCTCAGGTATGAATTCTTTTTTTAGCCAGATCTTTAAAAATGAAAAGCATCCTCTAATCCTTTATTTCCAATATTTTGATCATTATATTTCTTGAAATAAATATCTATAAACTATGGAAATAATGTTATGAAAATGAAATGAAGGATTATGTTTAGTTCCCCATTATGGTTGCCAAAAATTTAGCACTCTATAATTTTTTGAGGTTGCAGAAGAGAATCACAAAGGTAACCACAAAAAAACTTTGGAAACTGGGATCTAGCCCTGTCAGCTTTAGAGAGGGATCTCTCTATAATATTTAACTTTGTTGGATTGAATATTAGGCTACTTATGAAGTTTAAGGTTTGATTTGTATTTGAATGGTTGGTTGATAACTACATTACCATTGGGCTATAGAGTCTGTTACATAAAGTACGGATCAACTGTAGTGTCTACATATAGATCTCACAGGGCAGGGTAGCTAAACTGAATGGCTTCTTTTAGTTCATGAGATGGGGAAGGAAGAACAAATTAAGGTTCACTTTAGAGATAGAGAATTGTTACCTAAATTCTATATTTAAAGATCAGAAGAAAACGTTGAAATTATTCATAGCCTGGTGCAGAGTGTAGATTTAAACAATTCTTCCCTTTACTTATCTATTGAATAATTCATAAAGAAACGAATATGTGTTATAAACAAAGAAGTATAAACACATAAGACAATAGAGGTACTTCACCAACAACTTGACACAATAATCCTATGAAAGAGCTTTTTGTATTACTTGGTAAATCTGATGATGCTTCAACAATATACAATAGTGCTCTTTTGTTCAAAAACCAACCCTTTATACTTTTGAAGATGAAGTATTTATAATTAATTTACAAAAATATACTGTCAGAATGACTAGGATGTATCTAAAAATAATCAAACTGAATCAATCTAACTTATTACAAAGATATCAGGGACACTTGAACTATTTGAAGTGGTGCAACTGAATTGGTGGAACAACTAGTTGTCTGGCCCTCGAATTCTTCATGTGTTGTTGACGCTAAGTCGTGTAGCCAAATCTACTTTTTACTCCAATAATTCACATAGTTTATCCCATCGTTGTTCACTTGGGATAGTCATCTTCATTAACTTTCTGTACACTTCATAAACTTTAGTATATTTAGAAAATGTTGACTTGGTAATTAATAGGCCTTTAATTGCATACTGAATGTCTAGGTTATATGCCAATGCTTCCAGGAATTCCTTACTCGTCATACTGAATCTTCTAGCTGCAATCTCGAACTGTCTCTTGCCTTGGTCATTATTTTCTCATTGTAATCTGACCACTTGTTGAGATTATCATTAATAACTAATAAGTTTGGAAGTCCTTTCTTGTAGAGGGGTTCTAGATGGTGAAGAATTTATGTACAGCATTGTCCATAATATGACACTTTTTTTCAAGTTGTCTCATTAGATTTCTTTTAGTCAACACCTTCCTAACTTCCAATATTATTTATGTTCTGTCTTCAATCTCCAAATCTTCTAATTCCTGTCTGTTTTTGCAATTAAGGAATTTGATGAGCTCAGTGGCTTCACTGGGTTTATCTCACAATTGCTTTCTGATTTGTTCAATTGCTTCCTTGGACCATTCAAACAACTCCTATTGCTCAAAAATAATTTGTATTGAAGGCCAAATGTCTATCATGTCTTCATTGATTCATTTCCAAATATTTTCTTTTACTTGTGCCAATGGATTACCCATGGCACAATTTACTTCCATCTTCTGCAATCTCTGAAACAATGTTTGGGACTTCTGTGTTTCTGTCAGGATGGTTTTTTCAAATCTTGTTTTCTATTCCTGTAGGACTTTCACCTCTTGTCTCAGTTTCTTTATCTCTTCTCCCTGTATAGACATGTTTTCCATGGATTCATCCAACTTAATTGAATCATCTACAATTGATGTGGAAAGTACTATACAAGAGGATGTTCCTGCTATCGTGGTTGCTATAGGGATAGCTGTTTGAAGTAAAGATGCAATTGGGACAGCATCAAGAGGAACCACTGCTAGTTGTGTACTATCTTCCTTTTCTTTTATCAATTTTTCCATCTCTTCTTCCATCTCTTTGATCTGTGCACTTTCTTCCACTATAAGCTTCAACATCTCTTTTTTTTGTAGCTTTGTTTCTCATAGCTCCTTGGCCTGGGAATCTTTTTTTGTAGGCAGCTTCAATTGGTTCTTTAGGGCCGTTATGTCAGCTTTTTTTTCTTAATTATCTCCTCCATGGATTTTGAATTATCGGGATCAAAGCCTTCTTTGATCACCATTCCTCCAAGTATTTGATTATGTTGTCTTTATCCAGAGAGGACACTTTCTCCAGTTTAAGTTGGGACTATACATTGTTCAAAGAAAGTTGTAGTTTAGAAGAAGTGATAGCAGTCTATGTGAAGGTAGAGTAGACCATTTCTCTAGTCTATTTGTATAGCTTTGAACCATAAACTGTGATTTCTATGAATGACTAGCAAAGGTACCAGTCTCCTGTTTTCACCTGTTCACCGAGTTGTAAAAAATTCTGAATATCTTCATTGATCCTTGGAATATGTTGGCCACTCAGCAAACAATTTGTTAAATACAAAAAATGATCAATGAAGTTTGTAAAGCTGAATTCATGTGATTATCTTCCGATTAAGGAGGTCTAGAAAACAATAGACTGTGACTCTCCTTGTTGATCAAGCTTCTGCACTACAAAGGGAAACCTATATGTCTGAAAGAAAATGAACGTATACATAAGAATAGAAGAATCTCATAACATTCCTTCAGTTAAAAACTGAAGGAATTGTTCATGAATATTTTCTAAGAAGTGACCATAGTCAAAGGAGACTAATAGTCCTTCTTCTGTAGAAAGGGTGGATAGAAAGCTTAACATAGGCTCATCTACCCATTCATCTGAATAGTAACCAAGGATGGATAACAAGATAGAGATAATATGTTTGGTCCTTTGAGGGAACATAGAAGAGGGATAAGGGGGATTTTTCTTGGGGAATTGAGAATCTTTTGGGAGGAAGCCTTCAAAAATCCTGTCTCTCTGGGGGAAGGTGAGTGTTAGGAAACCAGCTCACAAAAAGATAGAAAAGATAGATCAACACTTTATAATTCAGCCTCTTCAAGGGGGAAACCTCCTTTACATTACACAAATTAACAATTCTTGGATGATACAAATGAATAAACCTCCCTTCTATATATAGGAGTCTAAAGGGTCATAATATAATCAAACCGACATAACAGTAATAACATAAGGGCACAAAAATAACAATAGTGGGTTTCTATGGGGCATACTAATAACAATATGGGGACAATAGGGATAAAATGACATTATTAATGGGGGAATCACTAGTATTATAGGGGCCTAACATGCCCCTCTCCTTCTGAAAAGCGTTGTCCTCAACGCTTGAGTAGTTATGGATTCTTTTGTATAAAATTATCATCCTCCCATGTGGAATCTTCAGCGAATAAGTTCTTCCACTTAATGAGATACTCCAAAACTGATCGATTTCATAGTTGTCAAATTCTTGTTTCTATGACTGCTTCTGGTTCCAATATGATTTTTCCTTCCTCGTCAAGTTCTGGCACATTTGTTGAACTGGGAGCTTGTCACCTATAACCTTATTTAAACATGAAACATGGAAAACTGGGTGCACTCGGGAAGCTGTAGGAAGCTCCAATTTGTATGCCATAGTACCATAATTCTTTGGTGATAATTTATTATCCTTCTTAGCTTGCTTGAGCGAGATTTGTTTATATGGTTGTAGTCGTAGGAATACCCAGTCACCTACATCAAAACTTCTTTCATTGCAATGTTGATCTACCTACTGTTTCATTCTATTCTGCACCAACATGAGGTTATCCTTTAAGAGTTGGAGAAGTTGTTGTTGATGCTCGATGTGATGTTCCACTGCTTGAACCTTAGAATTTTCTCTTAAATATGATGTGATGGATGGTGGATTATATCCATAAAGTGCCATAAATGGGGTCATTCTTGCTCCAATATGGAAGGAAGTGTTACACCACCATTCAACCAGAGGCAACCATTTGACCCATTGTGTTTGTTTATCATATACAAAGAAATGAATATATCCTTCCAAACATTTGTTTACTATCTCAGTTTGCCCATCAGATTGAGGATGATAAGATGAGCTATGAGCTAATTGAGTACTGAGACAAGAAAATATATTTGTCCAGAAATTTCCAGTGAAAATGGGATCTCTGTCACTTACAATAATCTTTGGGTTTCCATGTAGCTTTTGAATTGTTTCCATAAATGCAGTAGAAACTATATTGGCTTTAAATGGATGTGATAATGCACAAAAGTGTGCATACTTGGTA